>CAUYPK010138233.1:0-21433 GCA_963574355.1 Loris lydekkerianus
TAGCAACGACTCAGCAAGGCCCGGCCTGAAACTGCCTCTACCTAGATACAGCCAATGTGGTACCATGCCACTGGCCCGACCCTGTCACTCACCTCTTCCCCCACCTTCTTTCCCTGCCCCTTCTCCACAATAAAAAAAAAAATAAAAAAAAATAAAAAAAAAAAAATCTCAGACGCTTCACAGTTCTCAACAGTAATTTAAAAGCTGCACTCTAGACCTGAAAGATGGGGCCTTCAATAAATAACTCTTGTTAAATCTGGATGAGATTAGACTTCAAGTTCCTTATGACTATCCACTAAATTCATTTTCCCTGTGTTCTTTTTCCTGAAAATCAAGATAAAGGACTGTCGTTATAGATTGTCTAATGAAATAATGGGGTTAACAGTGTTCTCTTTTTTCCCAAAATAAAAGCTCAGCTGTTTTATGGGGATGAGCTACACTGATAAGCACAATGATTTGTCTTTTAAAGCTAAAATTTGGATTATGGATATAGTCTTTAAAGAAGGAACGGATTACTTGAGAGGAAATTTTAAAAAACTATCTGGGTGTAACATGAACTTTTTATGATAAACTGTAAACCAGGGAAATATTAATATGTTGGATAATGACAATGTTAAGGAAAAAGAAAAGGAAAGAAGATAGGATTTTTGAGGTGGACAGCACAGTTTGAAATTTTTATTTTTTTTTTATTGTTGGGGATTCATTGAGGGTATAAGAAACCAGGTACAGTTTGAAATTTTAGATAATGTTGTCTCAGGAAGGCCTTACTGAGGTGGCTTTTGTGTAAAGAAGTGAAGTAGGTAAGGAGATTAGCTAGTTAACTGTCTGGAGGAAAAGCATTCTGTGCAGGGAGAATAGCAGTGCAGAGTGTGCCTGATGGGAAGCATTGAAAAGGCTGGCTTGTGCTGCTTTGAAGGCATCTGTCGGGAAAGTTGGAGTATTGACCTTTGTCTAAGCTGTCTTTCTGTGCTGCTTCCAGAGTGCTTGCTTTTATGTTTCTATAGTAGGTATTGGGTGGAAAGCTCAGTAGGTGTTCTGAGAGCTGAGAAAAGATGAGGATATAAAAGCATAAAATTTAGTTTATCTTCTTAAAGGGAAAAAGGGAGTGATGGAGTAAAAATGAGTGGGAAAAGAGAACAGGGAGATGGTGTGGCATCCCAAAGAAAGAAAGGAAAAATGCCCGCAGGGAGGCCTAGGGGCAGCTGAATTTAAGGGGAACAAAGAGAAAAAAAGTAATGGTAGCTGTATGCACAGGCTGCTATTCATAAGATGAGAAGTAGTTGGTTTTCTGTTGGAGATAGACTTATCACAGGTGTTTCTGATCCTGAGGCCTGACCCTGGCACCCTGTTGTTCATCCAGGAACTCCAAGCCTGTGAAACAGGTTCTCAAAAGTTGTGAATCTAAAAAGAGATCTATAGTTACTTTCTTTCTCCTCTTTTCTGTGGTTTGTGAAAACAGAACTCTACAAGGTACCTGCTAGCAAGAGAGGGTAGAGATCAGAAAGCCAGAGAGCTTGATTTTCAGCTGTTACTGAAAAAACTACAAGTTAACAGTTTTTCTGTTATTTCACTATCAAGACCAACCACCCTTTTGGTAGGCACTTTTTCACTTGAGGAATGGTATTCCTTCATTTTAAAAAACATTTGAAAACTACTGAACTAGATAACTTCTAAAGTATTCTTCCTTCTCATTGACAGCCTCTGTAATTGCCCATCTTTCAGCAGTCAACTTAAATCCCACATCAGTGTGTTGTAAGGCAGTAGATATTTGAGAGCTGTAATAGACCCTATTTTATGTGGTTTATTTTTTAACTTCCCACATGAATTATATTCTTTATGCTTATTGAAGAAAAGAGGTTGAGACAGTTTGGAACAGTTAGGGAATAACCAAAGATAGTATCTCATCTAAAACTTCCCTAGCCAAGGTCACTACTTGCCCTCTATTATTACCAAATATAAAAGCTGTTCAATTCCTGTTGACCTTGAAATATTAACACAGGCCATTTCCTGGAAACACTGTCCTATCCTGCTGGTTGCACCATTTCTGTTTCTCAAGGAGTCCACTTCCTTTGTGTTTATACCGTGAGTGCTTGTTCTCACTCTTCTTAATCTCTTTGGCCTCCTTTATGGCTTCACTTGTCACCTGTATGTTGTTGATTCTTGTATCAAAATTTCTTGTCTAAACCCCTCTCTTGAGCTCTAATCAATTGTCATAAGTTAGTTTTTAATGTATCCATTTTGATATTTAAAGCAATTTATTATCTTCTACTTACAAAGAGAAAAGAACTTGTTCTGAATTTTAGTAAATGGTATTCTTGCCCAGTTAGTTAAGCTTGAATCTTTATGTTGATGTCCATTAGTCAAAGATCATCAGATACACACCGACAGTGAACCCAGTTAAGTTTAGTGATGCTTTCTGCAGCAAAGGACGTTAGATACCACAGGGAACCATGGAGTGTCAGGAAGACAGTGCTGGACACATCTGGAGGATCTGGGCTTTTGTTGAGTAATTTTGGAAAGGATTTAGGGAAGTGGTGAATGTTTGCTCTAGATTGGGTACTATGAAGAAGTAAGGATAATTCTTGATTGTCTATTTTAATAAGTTTTATCTAAGAGGTGAGAAGAATGGGGCCAGGCTAAAACTACTTGGTAAAGAAGCAGTAGTCACTTGAGCTAGCTGGGCTTTTTTGTAGATTGTATAGAGTCCTTGATTTTGTCTGTTCTCAGTCATGATTCCACAGTGGCTTCATTTTGCCTCACTTCCATCATGGTCACAGAGGACCTTTTCTGATGTTGGTGATCTGTGAAATTCTGTTTCACAGAAAAATGCCACAGCCTAGCTATGATTGTTTGACTAGCACCTAGCTGTGGGGTCTCAATCAATCTTTCTCTCTCTCTGTCTCTCAAAGACTAAGTGGCATTTGGACAGCAGGAAAATGTATTTTAGACAAGTATTTGAACAAAGAATTTACATTCTGCAAGATGGAGTCTGAGAAGCTAAGCTGAAGCAGAACAGCTGACCTAATCTGCTTAGCTCACTTTCTTTCCCACCTGCCCCTGCCCTCCCCCAGTGATTATCTAGTTAAGGTTTCATTATGATCACAAGGATGTTTGTCTCAGAAGACTTTGAGGAATTAATCACACATAGACAATAGGTGTTGTGATATTGGTAGATAAAGGTTACTTTGATGATAAGGTGTTTTCCTTGATGATTCTCTCAGATATCTTGTTAAAGTGAAAATTACCTTTATATTAAACATTTTGCATTATTAGAGTGAAGACTACTTTGATATTGTTTTTTGTCAAATGAAGTTAAAATTTTCTAGCTTTGTTTCCTAGTATTCCCATTATAAAAATTATTAGAGTTATAAGTGTGATAGAATAGTCTTTGAGAGACTACTCTCAGTGTTGTCCAGAATTGCTGATCTTCTGACAAAGTTTAGAGGACCTAATCCCCACCTCTGCATCTGACTGACAATGACAGGCACTCAGACCCTCTTCCGCTGGTAACATCATTACTGGGAATGTGTTGGTAAGATTTAGTGTTCATTGAAGCAGAGATGCCTAGGTTGTTTATTCTTTACCCAGGGAGAAAAGGCTGTTGGTGGGGTTATATATCAATTACATATGGAGCCTTTTAAAGCTAAATGTTTAATATTGAGTGCCAGGCACTAAGTACCTAGTATGGTCTCTTTTAATCTCTCAAGTAAATTGGGTCAGAGAGGAGGGATACATATTGCTGCCACTGGGAATAAGATTCAAACTAGAAATCAATGTGTGGCTAATGGTGTAGAATGTCAAGTAATATTTCAGTGGGCAAGTTTTAGTGTAATAATTTGGATTGATTTGAATCCTGCCTCCTCCCCTCTGCAAATAGTTTTCTGATCTTGAGCATGGTGTTCAACCCTTTTAGAACAGTGGTTCTCAACCGTCCTAATGCCACGGCCCTTTAATACAGTTCCTGTGGGTCATGACCCACAGGCTGAGAATCTCTGTATTTTACAGATTTAAATAGGCAATAATAATAGCAGCTTCAGGGGGTAGGTGATACCTGATACTAGGTAAGCACTCAATATAAAGTAGATATTGTTACTTTCTTTCATTAGTTATATGACTTTGTATAAATCACACAACTCTAGAGCAGTGGTTTTCAACCTTTTTTTTTTTTTTTTTTTTTTTTAAATCTCAGGGCACCCTTGAACCTACAGTTAAATTTCCATAGCACATTTCAATTATGTTGATCAAAAAAGGAGCAAAAAAAAAAAAAAAAGAATATACTTACTGAGCTTTGAACTTCTTTTGAAAATAATTTAATTGATGATCTTTAAAAATTTTCTTGGCACACCAGGATGCTAGGGCACACCGGTTGAAAATCACTGCTTTAGAGACTCAGTTCTGACAATACCTTACAGGATTCGTATATGTATCAAAAAATGTATGCAGAAGTACTTTAGTAACTGAAAGCACTATACAAATAAAGTAAATATTTAATGTCTGATACACAGTCGCTCAAATATTTGTGTTCCCTTCACAGGTAAAGGACTCTGGTTATGATGTTTTGGGACCAAATTATACAGGATCTTGATTGGATGAAAAATTTAGATTTTGTGTTATGGGCTTTAGAATACAGCTACCAGGTAGACTTTAGAGCTGGAAGATGAAAAGATGAAAGTGGTGGCATAGGAAACTTGGACTGGAGAGGAATAACTTAGAGATTCAAATACCTAAAGGAAGCCCTTTCTTCTAAATAATGGTGTCCTAGATTAGTGAAATGAAAGTAGACATGAAAAATTTGAGATATTTCTAAGGAATTACTATTTAACTTGCAAGGTGGATATGAGGGATATAAAAATAGGAAAAATAAAGACTTCTTGAACTTTAATTTTGGAAATGGATTCATTAATAGTTTTTGATATAAATGGGAATAAGTTAGAACAAATGGCCTGTGACAATATACAGGATGGCCAAAAATTTTTGGTTTCAGTTATTTATTTGGCTATCCCCATTGTGTAGACCCAAATATGTAATGTGTGCAAGAAAGGTATTGAGAAAGGGTATAAATTGCATTGGTAAACTGCAAAGAATTTGGCTTTAAGTTAAAATAAATTTATGCTAAAAATGTTGTGATTAAAACCTGCTATGCTGAAGTTAGGGATGATATTACTTTGAAATGGATCAAAAATGATAGATGGATAGAGAGATGGATGGATACGTGGTAAATCAAATATAGCTAATTGTAAAATCTAGATGAAGGGCACGTGGGTGTTAAGTTTTTTCAACTGTTCTGTATATTTGAAAGTTTTAATAATAAAATATTGGGGGAGGGCTGGAGGTAGAAAGTGTTTGCTTAAAGGCTTGTGTTGAATATTTTACCTCCCTGACCTGAGACTTTTGTTTTCTCTGTAGGAACTTTCCGCTGTACTTTTTGCCATACAGAGGTAGAGGAGGATGAATCAGCAATGCCCAAAAAAGATGCACGCACACTTTTGGCAAGGTTTAATGAACAAATTGAGCCCATTTATGCATTGCTTCGGGAGACAGAGGATGTGAACTTGGCTTATGAAATACTTGAGCCAGAACCCACAGAAATCCCAGCCCTGAAACAGAGGTGAGGACAGGCTCTGTGCCCTTTCTTAGAGCACTTTTAAACTTGCCCTTGTTTTAACTAATTTTACTTTGGAGAGTAAGAGTGAGTAAGTAGTTTATCATAAGACTAAGGAGTTTCTAAGCTCTGTTATACTTGTTAACTTGTGCCTATGATGAAATTTGGGTTGTTCTGAATGCAGAACAGTGTGGGCCTTAGGCAATAATCTCTAAATAGTCAGGTTTGATTTCAAGTACTTACTCTACTTGGGCCTGCAGCAACTAAGCCAATTGCTAGCTAATGCTAAATTAGTTGTGCCTCTGGGGATTTGAATTTTTCTAGCCAACTTTTGAAGGCTGAAGTTGTTTAAGGAATTCAGGATTTTTGTTGTTTTTGAAGCATTTTATATTCTTTGCCTTTCTTTGTTTTAAATACCAATTCCTTCAAAATATAGTAGATGTTACCTGTGGGTTAAAAATTCTGACAGTGCCTTCCTATTTTATCAATGTTCCCTAATGTTTGAATTGGAGAGGTAGCCTTAGTTTTGCCATGCCTTAAACAGTGGTTTATACAGTAAAATCTCCATAGTTGACCACCTCCCTACATTGACCAGCTCCTTAAGTTGACCTAATTTTCATCGATCGGACATGCACCATGTGTACATATCAGTACAGTAGGCCTAGTTCCTTATGGTGACCATCTCTCTAGGTTGACCATTTGTTATAGTCCTTTGGGTGGTCAGAGGTTCTACTGTGTATTCCTTTTAGAATAGTATAAATGAGAATTGGAGTCAAGGAATGTGCTTCTGCTCTACCTTTTTACCTTTCCTTCCCAGTGTCAAGCTGAGTTTATACTCACCTGCTCCCACAGAGCTCAGCAGTACAGTTGTACTTATATAGTTTCTAGGAGTGGTCTTTAATATTTCATTCACTCTGGTACTGATGTTACAGAATAGCCAGTCATAAGCAAACTGAGTTTCTTTTGCATGGTTGAAAGCAATCCAGTTCAGGAAGTTTTGTATTTGTCCAAGTTATTATGAATTTTCTAATCTGGTACATGTGTGAGGCTGCCTTTGCCTAGGATAGCAGAAAATTCAACTCTAGTAGGATCTAGAATTCAATCTATAAGTAGCTGGAACAGTTAGAAAATGTGTCTTGCCAACACCAGAATTCCTGAGGTTGTACAGTTCAGAATTGGTTAATTTCACAGCTCAATTACATCCGCAAGGACCTAGATTTTTTCCATCTTTATACTCCGCAGAACTCAGCCTGTTGGTTGTCCTTTTGGGACAATGAGGGGAGCTAGCCTAAGGTGAATGAAAATGTCCAGATGCAAAAGAGATCGTCCCTTCCTTGTGTCCTATTTTGAAACTGAAGAAAGGATAAAGGACACCCTCTGGGAAAGCTGTCTGTCCCCCTTAGTCTCACTGGCTAGAATTGCTTTATATGCTTCTTTCTAAATAAGCTTCTGGCAAAGGAATTGAGATCACATGAATAGTACTTAGACTAATTAAGATTTACCTCCTTGGGCTAGGGAAGGTCCCAAAGTTCTTTAGAGCAATTAGGCATGGGATTTGAATAAAACCAATAAGCAAAAAGGAGTGGAGCCACAGTTGGCAGGGAACTAGTATCCACATCACAGGTAGGAGGTAGGCTCAAGTGTTTAATGGCCTTTTGGTCTCCTATGAAGGGTATTTTTTAGTATCTTTTGCTGTCCACTTAAATTTGGCTCTAAGATGAAGTCTATGAAGGAAATTAATTTTACAAAAATACATAATTCAGATTAGGAGTTATTTTATGCTGAAGTATGATTCAACACACTGTCTGGTTACTTTCTACACAATATAATACTATCTGAATTGATCTTGTATTTCCTCTTCTGCTTGTACTTATTTGTCCTGTTTATCAAGATGCTTCCTCACTATGGTGGCATTTGGTCTCCACCACCACTGGCATCCTACATCTGGTGTCCCCCACCTACCACAGTCCAGCTCACATTCTAGGATCTTTATTTAGCTACTATCTATGGGTGAGGCAAGTCTTAGTGGTAATTAGCGACTATCAGCTTGCTGTACCAAGTCATCAGCTTGCTGTATCAAGTCACCTTCCCCATCAGGAATGGTGGTGAATCCAGGGATGAAGAAAAATTAGAAAATAAAGAAAATTAATTGATTGGGAAAAGGATCCCCCATAGCTCAGTCACTGAGTAAGAAGGGGATAAATGGAGGCAGGAAAAAAAGACAGAATGGGGTTTCTAGAGCTGCCAGCCAAAACAAAGTACAATTGTTTCCATGTGGTCAGAGGAAAAATCACCAGACCTAGATTAGAGGATGTTACCCTGGCTAAGATGGCCTTACAAAGCATTTGACAAGCTCCACTGCCTGAATATAACATCCTGCAAGTGGTATTAATTTGGCCTTTCTGTACTATAGAAACATAAAGTTTTATTATAATAGTTAACCCTGCTCCAAAGATTTAATCCTGCCTCAGTATAGAAAAGAATCAGGGGGAGAGTGCTAGGGTTAAAAAAAAAACAAAAAAAAAGACTAAGTGATATCAAAGCTTGTGTCAGAGGCTACTTCTACAGAACTGTTAGTAAGCCCAACCCAAGAGTGGATAGACAGTGCTAGTCACCCACTGGTGATAAATAAAATCTTCCTATTTTTCAGAAATAGAAGTCCTGGCCAATAACCTTGCCTTTTTCATTATGTCTTAACACTCACCTTAAAGATCTTTAAAAATTTAGTTTTAAAATAATATTCCTCTATCACATCTAAGTAAGAATTACATCTTTTAAAAGTTATAAAATTTCTGAAATAATATAAAAAGATTCAAACATGGATTGTCATTTTTGTCATCTTCAGTTACAATCTTTACATTCTCTCTGTAGAAGAAATGAAAATATCAGAAGGAGTGAACCCAGATGTCTCTCATCTAGAATTTCTTTGATATATAGAAACATAAAGTTTTTTGAAATGTAGTTTTCAGTAACCCCTACGCATACCCTAAAGGGACCCATTCATAGCACCTCATAGAGATGAAGTTGTAAATGGGATGTGAAAATACTTCTCTCATCACAGTGTAGAGCATTCAGAATTCAACCTAACCTACTCATCACAGTGTAGAGCATTCAAAATTCAACCTAACAATATATTAGAATTGTATAGATCTGCTTCATATTTTAATTATTGTTTTATTTTTTTGAAGTACAGTTTTAGGGAAGAATGTGAGAATGCTACAAAGTAAACAAGCATTTATCAAGTTTTTATTAAAGTGAAGTCCTCCATAGGAAGACGATTTTATATGAAGAATTTAAGTGGTAGTGAATTTTAAAATCTCAAAAAATTAAATACTTGCATAGTAATAATATTATACTCCTCAGATTATTTGTGCTTTTGCTCCTTCCTGTCTCTATTCTTCTTATGCTTTCTTGTCTTACACTTTCTTCACTCCAGATATCCTCACAGTTTCTGTGGGTCACAAATCTAGGCACATAGGCACAGCTTCACTGGGTTTCCATTAGGTTGTAACCATGGTGTTAGCCAAGCTGCATTACCCTTTAGAGGTTCAGCTGGGAGGAGGCCTCTTCCAGACTCCCTGGGTTGTCATTAGAACACCTGGTGGCCTGCTTCTTCAGACACAGCAGGTGGGAGAGTCTTTGGCCTCAAGTAAGGCCTCAGCTATCTTAAGGTTTTTTTTTTTTGCCTGATTAAGGCAGGCCACAGTGGACAATTTTTATGATTGTGGAGGCTGAGAATTTCCATAATCTGCCATCAAACTGAGACCCACGGAGACTAATGATGTGGTTGCAGTCTGTGTCTGAGAACCAGGAATACCAGTGGTGTAATTTCCTGTCCAAGGACCTTGATTTTCTTCAGTCTCAGATTGGCTCAGGATTTAGATTTGTCTGTATCTGTGGTGAAGGTAGAAATAAAATCTGTAGATTCAGCTCTCAGTGATTAAAAATACTTCCTTTTAAAAATTGTTCCTCCCCTCCAAAAAAAATTGTTACAAATTTTAAAATTTGTTTGACTTGTGATTAAATGTCTCCTGCCTCAAATTGGAATAAAAACCCATGCTTGAATTTCTATAAAAGCAGAAAGCTGAAAACAAAAGCCTTCTAAAAAAATAGTCTTATGTTAATGTTTATTTTAATTGTCCTATTTTTTCTCTTTGATTTTCTTATTTTTATACTCAAAATACTTCTCATACCTTCATGAGACAGTTTTCAGAGTTAATGCTAATAATAGAGAATAGAGGAAAACTATGTGTTCAGGATTATATATAAAGAGAAACAGAATAGCCTCAGAAGAGTGAGTCACTTAAGAATCTGGATGAAAGAAAGACAGGTAAGAATGGAGTTGGCCAGATCAGAGCTAGAGAAACTTGTCTTTTCTGTCTATCCCAGGTAGGGTTAGCTAACTGAGGGAAACACACTTTGGGGCAGACGGGTATGCAGAGCAGGCTCAACACAGCAAGATAAGGATGGTGGCTGAGGATAGAAGGGACCTGGAAAGGAGTTAGAGACAAGTGAATGGGTGAGGGAGAAAAGGGCTCATAGAGTAAGTGCAGAAACATACCAAAACAGATCAGATTAAGAGATATGAGGAAAAAAGTACATACTGAGGGGCGCCAAAATTTAAAAAGCCACCCTATACAAAGTGAGCAGTCACATTCCAGTGAAGGCAGCCAAAAAGCCTTTTAGAAAAAAAACATGGGCACAGGTAGAAGATAGAGAATGACTAGGGTCAGATAAGTTGAGACAAACAGGAAGTATTACAAAAAGTAACATCAGATGAATGCAGAAAGAAATTATTTGTAACTGCAGCATAAGATTTTAAAATAGAGCGAGACAAATAGATGAATTGGACATTTTAGAGAGAGATGCCTCAAAGGCTTAGATTTAGAGTGGAGAGCAGATGAGACAAAAGAAGTGACTGACACATGGAACAGATGGAACAAGCACCAGGAAGGAAGGGCTTGGGTACAGTCCTGGGTACAGAGCTAGAATCAGGAAGAGGATGCAAAGGCTGGATGGCAATGTATTAAATGACCCGATCGTTGTGGATTGGACAACTGGAAAGAGCGAATTTTTTTATTGCAAAAGTAGCACTGACCTTATAGATATCCAGAGGACGGGGGGCAGAGGGTAAGGATGGGATGAGCCCAAGTCTATCTCCAGATGATGGTCAGAACACAACGTTGTCAGGGAGAGATGTCATGTGACAAAGTAGTGGTTAGATTCAGAATGAGACAGGGCTTCACACAGGAGACAGGATACCTGGGAAAGAAGGGGAGAAAAATGGAGAAGTTAAGGAGAAACAAGAAACCAAGAGAGACATCAGTGGCTGCTGAAGGGAACACAGAAAAAGGTGTAGAGTCAGTAGGTTGTTCAACAAACATGAGGATAGTTATGTGGTAAAACAAACAGCTGTGTGAACAGAGAGGGAGGGTCATGCATAGAAGTTGAAGCAGAAAGCATCAATAGCAGGCAGAGCAAGACAAGGTGTGAGCTCAGACACAGAATCGAGTACAGTCAGAAGAATTTGGAGCAGATTGAGTGTGAAATAAGCAGGCAACACAGAACAGAAGAAAGACTGAAGACTTGGCCTGACTTATAGAGGTGGGGGAACATAAGTGACTAAACAAGGCTAACAGGAAAGAAGTTCATGGGTAGTAGAAGTAAAAAGTAAAACAAGATAGTCTGAGAAACAGATCATGGTGCAAAGTAGAAATAGCAGTTGGGGATGTAGCATAGATGTGGAGATAGAAAGATATAACTCAATAGGAAAGAGGCTAGCCCACGCAGCGGGGGTGTGACTTACTTGGTGAGTAGCAGATGAACTTAATTCTCAAGTTTTTCCATGGTCAGCACCCAAAGTATAGGAAAAAGCGAGTAGAATTCTTTGAAATAGTCTTGGTTGACCTGAGAGTAGATTTTTTTAAACATTTGTTTTGTTTTGTTTTGTTTTGTTTTGTTTTTAATACTTATGAGTGGTATTACTGGAAGAGGTTTTTCCCAAATCCTAATCTTAAGTGGATTAAGTCACCATATCATTCTTCTCTTGTGAGTAGTTATTGAAACATCTTCCTCTATAAAACCTCAGTCATTTATGTACACCAGAGGATCCAGTGCTTGAAGAACTTAACTGGAAATATGTAGTCTGGTGTGTTGTTCTAACCCATGCAACTTTCACCCTGAGGTATAGAAGTGGTTTCTCAGAATTATTAAAGCATGTGTATATGATTGCTACATAGCATTTATTTATAATACCTCAGTAATGACCCAGCCATCCTTTTTAAAACACCAAGACTCTAACTTTTCTTCTACCTATCCTCTTTTTATATAGCAAAGACCGTACAGCATATACTGCTGGAGCTGCTGGCCTGGCAGGTGGGCACCACCGGGAAGCATGGACCACCAAAGGTCCCTCTTATGAGGACTTATACACTCAGAATGTTGTCATTAACATGGATGACCAAGAAGATCTTCAGCGAGCCTCACTAGAGGGGAAATCTGCTAAAGAGAGGCCCATTTGGTTGAGAGAGAGCACTGTCCAAGGGGCATATAGTTCTGAAGAGATGAAAGAAGGTAAGAGTAGAAGTAATCAGATGTGTCTTGGATTCAGTGTAACTTGGTTTAATGGTAAACTGGGCAATTCTTAGTTTTATTGATAATCCACTATACCTGTTGTACAAAATAAGTAATTGCATTATATCAGGAAGACATCTAGCAGTAAGTACAAAAACCAACCAGTGTACTCGTACTATCCTTCAACTTAGTGGAAATAACAAATAGCTTTATAAATCTCTATTTTTACATTTGAAAAATTGCCATCTCTTCATCTTAATTTCTTGGAAAAGTGCTATTGTGTTCAAGGTGGCCACATTTACCTCTCCTGCAGTTTCTTATTGTCCTAATTTATATGTGTTTTTCTGACTTGGGAAGCAAAACTACGTACTACTCCAAACTTTTTTAATGTCATCTGTCATGAACATTAGCAGGGAGTTTGTGCTGCCTAAAATATTTTCGGAGATGCCACATGTGTAAAGGATTGAACATTCTCACAGTCCAAAAAGATTTAAGTTTTACTCTAAGTTACTGGGTTCAAGACATTGGGTGGTGATGATTTAGGAGTATGTAGAAAATGAGAGGCTGAGACTGGACAAAGATTACTCAAACTGGGAAGTAGAGATGAATGGGGGTCTGCACCTCTTGTTAGATACTATCAGTACGTGAATTTACTACTGCTATTATGTATCATGGCTAACGCATCACCTGAATCACTTGTTTGCTGACCTTTCCCTGACTTATTTTTCCTTCATAATGAGCATTTAGCACATTGTTATTTGAAAGTAGTATGAAGGTGGGTAGTGATGGTAAAAGCAGATCTCTAGTGATTCTCTTAGACATTTAAATTTTAATAAGAGAAAAGTTTTCCTTGGCAATGGTACTTTAGTCTCTTTCTTCCTCTGATCAACGTACTATGTTTAGTTATTTTTTATTCAAATTTTTCTAGATTATACAGGATGAACATCAAGTTCGTGTGCAGTTTACTATGTTAAACTATTTTAAATTGCACACGCCCTTTATGTCCCCCCTGTATAGCAGGTAGGCTATACAGCTATTTAATAGATTTGTTTTCTCCAACTTGATTTTTTTGCCTGCTTTTAAGGCAACCAAACTTTTTTTCTTTGAACTTAGAAACAAAATTGAATAAAACTTGTTAACCAGCATTATATATAATTAAGCTTAGAAATTTAATGTTTTGTGTTTATAAAAATGATAGAATGTGACTCATATGGGCCTTAAATAAGTCATCCAGTCTAGTCAGTTAAGTTTTGTGAGTATTTCTTTTTACATAAAGTAGGATAGTATGTTGTTTTCAGTTCATCTTTGAAAGTATGATGATAGTAGAATAGCCTCTAGTGAGTGAAATTATGAAGTGAATCTTATTTGTGCTATGCTTAATTTCCTCAAACGTCATCATGTTATCTTTCAGAATTTTTTTTTTTTTTTTGTGAAACAGTCTCAGTCTGACACCCTGGGTAGAGTGCAATGATATCATCATAGCTCACAGCAACTTCAGTCTCTTGGGCACAAATGATCTTCTTGCCTTAGCCTCCCTAGTAGCTGGGACTTCAGGTACCTGCCACAACACCTGGCTAATTTTTCTACTTTTAGTAGAGTCAGGATCTTGCTTTTGCTCAAGCTGGTCTAAAACTCCAAGCAATCCACTTTCCTTGGCCTCCCGGAGTACTAGGATTAGAGGCATGAGCCACCACGCCTAGCCAATATAGCTGTCAGAATTTTATAGATTACAGTCACATCTCATAATTATACTGAAAGTTCTAATTTCTTTTGAATCTACTTTTCTTATAAATAGTCCTTTTTCCCACCTCTACCTACAGTTTTTGTTGTTTTTGATTGTCTTTCTCTGGACCATTTCCAATTATAATGTACTTTTAGACTAATAACCAGAACAATATGTGTTGTTCATGCATAAGATTCATCACTAATCATTTGAGTTTTGTTTCCTGTATCTTCTGGTTTTTACCTGGCATTTTGTTTGTGAAGCATGTTAAGATCAATAATTTCAGAAACCTATGCACGTACTTCTTAGAATCCTCTTCTACCTTGAATCCAAAAGGTTGAATCAATGTCTTTCAGCATATTTCAGATTATTTTTCTGTAGGCAGATTTTCATGCACTTGCCAGTATAAAACTAGGTCTACTACCTTGCTGCTCATTTATACAACCTTCAGTTCTTCTTATGTTTTTTGCGGCAGCTTGGCCTTTAAGCACTCTGAATTGCTTAGCACAATGGTTCTCAACCATCCTAATGCCACGGCCCTTTAATACAGTTCCTGTGGGTCACGACCCACAGGTTGAGAACCGCTGGTAGCGTAATCAGTGAACTTGATAGTTTCACGATATATGTCGTCTTTGTCAATTATAGTGCTGTTAAATAAGACTTTTTTTTTCACTTATCATCCAGAGATTTGTTCATTTATCCTTGTCTTTTGTTTTCCATCTTCATCTATAACAGAATAAGTCCTTATTTCTGTCAGAAATCTGTTAAATGTGACTTAGTTTAGGAAACGGATTTGCTTTCTCCTATTTTTGTATTTACTTTAAATACTGCTCAAAACCTTATATTGGTAGTATTAAACTGTTTAGAATATTCTTTTAGAAGCAATTACTGCCTTGTGTTCAATCTTTGCCTTTTTTATTATTGTTGAAATTTTGCATTGGCGATAAGCGCTCTAGGGAGGAAGTTCAGCCTTTGGCAGTGTTTTGAAGTAATAAAGTTTGATTTTAACTCTTGTTTTGATATCCGTGTTACCAAAAGCCTCTTTTCTCTGACCTAAACTCTTTTGTTGTTGTTGTTGGCAGTTTGGCCGGGGTTTGAACTCACCACCCTCAGTATATGGGGCCAGCACCCTACTCACTGAGCCACAGGCACCACCCTCTGACCTAAATTTTTAATTTGTCAATTCCAGTTTCCCTTTCTTTTATCTGCCAGTATCTCTTCTTAGGAGTTCTGTACTTTCCAAAATGTGCAGGGGTTACAGCTAATCCGTTCTAATGTGTTGATGAGAAAATGCTTTCACTTCATCCATGGTCAGAAACGAGCCTTTTTGAGCCTTCTCTTAATGATGTTAATGATAAATAACACTATTCTCAGCACTACGTAGACATGCACTAAATCCTCACAGTAATCCAGGGACATAAATACTATTATTTTTTTTTTCCCTTTCTGTACTTGAGAAAAGTAAAGCAGAGAGATAAGTAACTTGGCCAAAGTCACATAGCTAATAAGTGTTAGAGTTGAAAGTGAGGAATTAGCTTACAAACAACATTTTTATTCCTTTTATGTATTTTTAATGGCGATGTGTTTGGTAGTATAACAGAATGCAGAATACAGCTGTTTTTCTGAAATATTTTCTCTGCACTGTATCACAGAGGATGTGTACACAAAATGATAGGTGTGAGGTGAGCTGAGAGAAGTTTCATTCCTAAATTCACATCCCTTCATTATAAAGAGTTCGGTTCGAAGTATGCTTAGTTTGCTTTAGGAAAATGAAACTGCCATTTTTTCACTCAGTCATCATATAGTGGCAGGTATTCTCTAGGTACATGGGATAATGTCTGTGAATAAAAAAGATAATGTATTTTGTGGTAGAACCTGCATCCTTGGAATGGGGGAGTGACAAAGACAATGGACATGATTTATTTATTGTATTAAAAATTAAGTGCTGTGGGGAAAATAATAAAGCCATTGGGAGTGAGGGATGGGGTGAATTCAAAGAAGGTGACAGCTGAGTAAAGACATGAAGGATGGGAAGGAGCTGTGTGGGTACCTATAGGAAAAATATTCCAGGCAGAGGGAACAGGCCATATAAAGGGCATGAAGTAGGAGTCCACAGAGACCACTGTGGCTGGGGCAGAATAAGCAAGAAGAGGTCAGGAAGGGTTCCAGTTATGTGTAGGACCTTACAAGCCACAGTAAGTCTTTTGGCTTTTACTCTGAGCAAGATGAAGAACCATCTTTTGATTTGCTATTGTGCCAGTTACCATACTTAGTCCTTTATAGATGTTATTTCATGTGTTCTTATCCAAAGCCTTAGAATGTAGATGCTTTTATCATCCCATTTTATAGAAAAAGGTATTGAAGTTTAGAGATAACTTGCTCATGGTGCTGTAGCTTGCGTGAACCAGGATTTAGTCCATGCCGTATTAACTTCTAAGATCCACGTAGTTGGTCTTTATGGTACTTAAGCTCTAGTTATAAGAAACATTTGAATATCTTATGAACAGCAGCTCAAGAAATGGAACTAGTGAAGTCTGTGTTATTTCATTATATTACAATAATTAAATATAATATATTATTTAATAATTAAATATTTAAATATATTACAATAATATTAGTTATAAAGGAATACCGTTTATATTTAAGGATAGTGACTTTCTGAGTTTTACTCCCCAGGTGGCATAGATATGGATGCATTTCAGGAGCGTGAGGAAGGCCGTGCAGGGCCTGATGATAATGAGGAGGTCATGCGAGCACTGCTTATTCACGAAAAGAAGACTCTCTCTGCTGCGGCTGGTTCAGTGGGGGCGGCTGCTCCTGTGACCACCGCCAATGGCAGTGACTCAGAGAGTGAGACTAGTGAGTCAGATGATGATTCTCCACCCCGTCCTGCAGCTGTGGCTGTACATCGTCGAGAAAATGATGATGATGAGGAGGAGGAGTTTGAAGAAGTAGCAGATGACCCCATTGTCATGGTGGCTGGCCGTCCATTCTCCTACAGTGAAGTGAGTCAACGGCCAGAGTTGGTAGCCCAGATGACACCAGAAGAAAAGGAAGCATACATAGCAATGGGACAACGCATGTTTGAGGACCTCTTTGAGTGAGCTGTCTCCAGTTTTTCCTCCTTTCTCTGATGCTCACCTTAAACATTTTAGTGGCTTTCTGCTCCTCTTGATGTGAGGCAACTTTAATTTTGTGCAAAGAATAATGGAGAAAAAGTTTGATTTTTATGTCAGATAGTTTTCAGCAAGGTAGGTTGGCTATAAGCATTCCCTTCCCTACTATTACTACAGTATTAATATTTTGCTATATTTCTTTATCTAATTTTTTTCCTTTGCTTTTGAAGACACATTTTTCTCTCTTCTGAAATGAGTGAGGGAAATCCAAAAATAAATTCTTCCTGTCTTCCTGCAGAATAGGTTATCTACCTACTCTGATAGGTTACAATAATTCATTGGTCACATCCTTTTTATCTGTTCTGACTAAGCATTCCAAACAATTCCTTATTGCTGCCAACCAAAGCAATTTTCCAACAGAAAAATTATTGATAAGGGAGAAAAATTCTAAAACTTCTCCCAAATTTGAGTATTTGCTCAAAATTGAGTTTGGGGTCAATATGTAAGGGGAGATTAGAGTATATGTGGAAGAAGGATGGATATGCCTGAGTCTCCTGATTAATATTTGAACCAGAGTTTGTGTCTTTAAAATTGAACCAAGTGGTAGATTCTGTTGTTTTGCTTAATCCTTTTTGGTTTGAACTTAGGGTAATAGAAAACAGAAAGTATACTTGGTAAACCTCATGAAAAAAGTGAGAAAAAATATAGACACTGGATAAGAAGTCCATATAAAGGATTGACGAGCAGAGAGCATTGGGAACAGTGCCTTAGAACTACCTGAATTTGATCTGATTTGGAATTTTTTGTGTGTAGAGCTGAGACTGGTCCCATTTCCAACCCCCTTCTTCTATAGACCCTTTGTCAGTGCTATAAATTGTTTAATGAAGTCATTCCAGCAGAAATCAACACAGAATGATTGATTACTCTCTCTTACCCTCCCCAATATCATGGAAGGCTTTCTCTGTTTCACTTTTTATTCCTGTCAGACATGGTACTGTTGAGTGCATCCTGTATATTTTTTAGTATTGTGACCTCAAGGAACAGTTTATTTTGGATTCTGATATGTAGCGTGGTATTATTCCCTAAGGCAGAACTTCAAAAATAAAGAACTTTCATACAAGTGTCTACTACAATTGTAATTTTTGTAATATTTTTTCTTACATTGTAATTTTATTTATCATTTCATATTATACAAGTGAAGTTAAGATAGCATTTTAGAGTATCTGAGCCTTGTATGAAGTGATGTTTCATTTATCTGGGTTGTATTAAGGACTGAATATTGACAATAAATCTATTTTATACTGACTGCTGTTTGTTACTTCCTATCTCTGTATAATATCTTGTAACATTATAATCAAAATGAATACTCTTCCCGTTAAAAAAAAATTAAAGACTTTTTTATCTTATTAGTCATATTATTTCTAATAATAGATGCATCATGTGTGATCTAAATTTTTTCTGGCAATAAGTTGCCTTAACAATGACCTTGATGTATTTACTTCACATTGGTTATTAGACAGAAGGTTAAGAAGTGATGCTATTCAACTTTATTTTATTTTTTTTAATTTTTTTTTAATTAAATCATAGCTGTGTACATTAATGCGATCATGGGGCACCATACACTGGTGCTATTCAACTTTAAAACATTATCTTTAAGCTTTCATAGTTCTAGAAAAAAGTTAATTTAAGTAGGTATTAATTTTTAAATGTACTTAATGTTTTTAAAACTGTATGTTCTTATCTGTGTATGTGGAATTTGTGTTATGGAAAAATGTTACAACTGAATACAGAAATATGAATAAGAGTATTCATTGCAGAAGTATTTGAAATAGAATAGAAAGATACACTAAATGAGCATTAATCAGTGATTAAATTACTTTCTCATGAAACGACAAAGCTATTAAAGAGAATATAGTGAGGCCAGGCATGGTGGAATAGCTCATACCTGTAATCCTATTGAAACTCTGAGAAGTACTCTGAGAAGCCTAGGTGAATGGATTGCTTGAGCTTAGGAGTTTGAGACCAGCAGGAATGAGACTCTGTCTCTGCTAAAAATAGAAAAATGAGTCAGGTGTTGTGACAGGCACCTGTAGTCCCAGCTACTTGGGAGGCGGAAGCAAGAGGATTGCTTGAGCCCAGGAGTTTGAGGTTGCTGTGAGCTATGCCGCCGTTAGACTGTAGCCTGGGGCAACAGAGTAAGAATCCGTCTCAAAAATAAAATGTATAGTGAGCTGTGTGTGGTGGTGTTTACCTATAGTCCCAGTTATTCAGGAAGTTGCAGGAGGATCACTGTATTAACAGTGAGAAAACATCCATAGTGTGTTAAATATAGGACTCAGTTTTTCTAGAGTTTTCCATAGGTGGTGATAACCTGTGTCTCGTACTAAACATTCTCGCTGCCCTTAAAGCCTTTCAATGTAAAAGAAAAAGTAGCTAACATAGTGCTTACTTTGTGCCAGACACTATTTTAAGTGCTTTGCATATGTTGACTTATTCTTTTATAATAAACTTATGAGGAAGGTATAAATATATAAATATGTATAATTGGAGATGATAGTTAACAGTGATCTTAAGCTGTTATAATGAAAAAGATATTCCCAATTTGGAAAAAAAAAAAACAAAAGGACATTTAATGAATTTCATGTACTTACATAGTAAAATTAAAGAAATAGAGCGACAAAGGCAAGCTGTTTTTATGTTGATGCTAGGATTTTTAGTAGTCCTGTTTTGGGTTTTTAAATCCTGGGTTCATCATTTCCTTGGAAAAATATCTCTGAATTTATACTCAAAATTAATAGGAAACTATAATATGTAAAATTTTGAACACTACCCCCTTATTTCAATACCATATCTAATAAGACTCAATAGAGTTTATATTACTTTATCAGACAGGTTTATCTCTTGAGTGGCTCAAACTCAAGGTGAGGAAAACCACTCAGTGACAGAAGGATCAAAAATGGCAGCCCAGCCAATTATCAGCCTCTGAACTCTTAATGAGAGCAGACTCACAGATTGGTAGATACATGTAGTCGTAGTGTCTCTTGACTCCAGGACAACTGGAGTTATCATTACCCACAACCTACACTAACATAGGAATGGCAGGAACTTGGTTTCTCCGAATGTAATTGACTATGTTAGTGTAACTCAAGTGTCAGCTTCCCAGGTATCCCAACATTTCCACTGTCTTTTAGAATTTAAATAGAACTTTTCATGCTGACATGCCAGAACACAGTTCTTTTGATGGGTGAGAAGAAAGGAGAGGAGGCAGGGAGCTTATATCCCGTCTTTTGTGACTTCTCTATCTCTCTGTACTGACTCCCCCCAGAACCATCAACATAGTCGTGCAGTAGATCTTCTCTGAAATTTTATAGTAATGACCAAGGAGAGAGGGACATAGTCCAAGAACAAGACTGGATTTTATGCATCCTTGTTAAAGAATCTCTTAGCCATTCTCACAGGTTTCATTCCAAGTAGAAACCTACCTTCAAATCTTACTAAAATTTCAGTTTCCTTTTTCCTTCTTTTCGTCACCCCTTTCCAAAGACCTTGGAAAGTTCTAACTGTATTATAGAAAATAACTTATTTATTTTGTTCCTATTCCTCCTAAATAGTGCCTTAAAAGCTCTTATTGTATCCCAGTGGCCTAGCAATGTTTCCCTAACCAAGGAGCAATCTCTCTACCTCTAGGAGTCAGCATAGGAAGTTAACTGGCTTTGAAATGAACCGGTTTCTCTCCCCACAGCACTAAAACAATATCACTCATCTTACTTTGCCAAAAATAAGGTGATGAATAAACAACTTTGGCTATAGGTTATTCATAACCCGTGTCTGGTGGAAAACTTTCATTCTTCGGCCTTTAGTGCCTTTTAAACTTTTTTTTAATTTGAAGCCCTTTGCTCTCCCAAATACCTTAAGGTGTTTAAGTATAAATGGCTAAAAGAAATAGTTCAATTTGGCATATCCTTTAAGTTGGGAAACTAGCTTCTAATTTAGGCTTCAGCTAGCTAGGCAGTGTTTTCCTGTGATACTGTTATCTGATGTATGTCTGGGTCAGTTTCTCAACTGTCAATGAGAAGATTGTGCTAGGATCACCAAGATTCCCTCTAGCTCTAATATTTTGTGAAGGTAGATGGTAGATAATTACATTTTAAAATAAAATCCAAATAATAACAAAATTTCTGAAATACTATAGCAATTCAAACCAAGCACAGGGTATATTATTAACTATTGGGGGACTAATGTGGGTAGTAGGTTTAAGATTGAGGTTGTAGCAAACTACAGCATAAACAATTAGGTTTCTCCCTTTTTTTTTTTTTTTTTTTTTTTTTTTTTTTTTTTTTTTTTTTTTTTTTTGTAGCTTATGGGGGGTTGTGGGGGGTGGCAGTGGAGGGGTGTTGCAGCACACCGGCATAGGGTGGG
>CAUYPK010138236.1:0-35026 GCA_963574355.1 Loris lydekkerianus
TTTTTTCATGTGTCTGTAGGCCATGTGCCTGTCTTCTTCAGAGAAGTTTCTGTTCAAGTCTCTTGCCCACATAGAAATGGGGTTATTTGTTCTTTTCTTATTGATTAGTTTGAGTTCTCTGTAGATTCTAGTTATCAGACCTTTGTCAGAAGTATAACCTGAAAAAATCTTCTCCCATTCTGAAGATTATCTGTTTACTTTTCTTACTGTGCTCTTGGCTGTGAAGAAGCTTTTTTGTTTGATCAGATCCCAGTAAGGTATTTTTGGCGTTGCTTCAGTTGCCCGGGAAGTACTCATAAAATATTCTCTCAGGCCGATTTCTTCAAGCGTTTTCCCTAAACTTTCCTCTAGTATTTTTATAGTTTCATGTCTTAAGTTTAAATGTTTTATCCAGTGAGAATCAATTTTTGTTAATGGGGAATGGTGGGGGTCCAGTTTCAGTCTTCTACAGGTTGTCAGCCAGTTCACCCAGCACCATTTGTTAAATAGAGAGTCTTTCCCCCACTGAATGTTTTTGATAGGCTTATTAAAGATCAAATGACAGTAAGTAGCTGGTTCATCTCTTGGTTCTCTATTCTGTTCCATACATCTGTCTTTCTGTTTTTGTACCAGTACCATGCTGTTTTGATCACTGTAGATTGATAGTATAGCCTGAAGTCTGGTAATGTCATACCTCCTGATTCGTTTTTATTTCTAAGTAACATATTGGGTATTCGAGGTTTTTTCTGATTCTATATAAAATGAAGCACTACTTTTTCAAGCTCTTTAAAGTATGACAGTGGTGCTTTAAGAGGGATTGTATTAAATCTGTAGATTGCTTTGGGTAGTATAGACATTTTAACAATGTTGATTATTCCAAGATGTCAGGCTTATTTCACTCAGCACAGTATTTCCAAAACTCATCCATGTTGTAGTATGTGTCAGAATTTCTTTCCTTTTTAAGGTTAAATAATATTCCATTGTATGTGTATACCACAACTTGTTCACCTATTCTATTGATGAACATTTACGTTGTTTTCACCTTTTGGCTATTATGAATAATGATGCTATGAACATGGATATACAAATATTTGAGTTTCTTCTCTCAAATCTTTTGGGCATATACACACTGGAGTAGAATGGCTGGGTCACATGGTAATTATAATTAACTTCTGAATAACCATCATCCTGTTTTTTGCAGTGGTTGAATCATTTTACATTTCTACCAGTAACGCACATGAGTTCAAATTCTCCACATCCTAATGCTCATTATTTTGTGTTTTGTATTGTTTTTGATAGTAGCCATCCTAATGGGTGTGAAGTTGTGACTCACTGTAGTTTTCACTTGCATGTTTCTAATAATTAGTGATGTTGAGCATCTTGTCATGTGCTTATTGGTCATTTGTATATCTTCTTTGGAGAAATGTCTAATCAAGTTCTTTGTCCATGTGTAAATAAAATTGTTTAAGTTCATTCTTGTTGAATTGGGGGGGCTTTATATATTTTAGATATGAACCCTTTTTAAGTATATAATTTTCAAATATTTCCTTCCCATTTTATATGTTGATTTTCACTGTGTCCATAGTGCCCACAGACACACAAAAGTTTTAATTTTTATGAAGTCCAATTTACCTATTTTTCCTTGTGCTGCCTATGCTTTGCTGTCATGTCCAAGAAATCATTGCCAAATTCAACATCATGAAGATTTCCTTCATGTTTTCTGCTAAGAGTGTTTTACTTTTAGCTCTTATGTTTAAGTCTTTGATTTATTTTGGGTTAAATTTTGCATATGGTATGAGATAAAGGTCCAAGTTCATTCTTTTGCATGTGGACATCAAGTCTTCCCAGCAAACATTTGTTGAAAGGCTGTTCCTTCCCTATTGGATGGTCTTGACACACTTGTTGAAAATCATTTGACCATATACATGAGGAATTATTTCTGGGCATTCTGTTCTCTTACATTGGCCTGTATGTCTGTCTTTATGCTGCTACCACATAGGTTTGATTACTGTAGTTTTGTAATAAGTTTTAAAACCAGGAAATGTGAGACTTCCAACTTTGTTCTACTTTTTGCAGATTATTTTGTTTATTCAGGGACCCTTGATATTCAAATTCCTTTAACATATTCTGAATATTCATTAGTTGTTTTTAACAATGATAATACACTATATTGACTTGGCAGTCAAAAGCCTTCTGTTCACTTGGAAGAAAAGAGGAAAGTGTTTTCTCCACCCCAAGTCCTTGGCTCTTGCCTAGGACTTCAAGGCTGCTGGAGAAACTTTCTTGAATCTTCTGACTCATGTGAATCAGCAGGAGTTGGGGACCTGGGTTCCCCCAAGCTCTCAATGGAATGATCCAGGCAGACATCTCATGTGAATAAGCATTTCAGATATACATGGAAACAGCACCCTCCCTTGGCTTGCCTCCCTCTAAGAGTGGGTGTCAGGGGTCCTGGCACCTTCCTTAGCTTATGGGAGGCTGGAAGCCACTTTTCTAGCTCTCCAGTCATCCCTGAAAACACAGTCTTAGTTATCAAATTGCTCCAGCAGTGTAGTGAATTTTCCCTCCTGCTTTATGCCTTGTGGTATCCTTTCCATTGCTATAGATGTATGACTCCCTTCTTAGAGGGTTTCTTCTGTCCTGCCTGGAATGGCTCACCTTCTTGACAATCTCAGCACAGTCTCCCACACCTTGAGGGGGGCATCATCCTTCACAGGGGATGTCAGTGATGTTTCTTGAGCTGCTCTTAGATCCTGGGCCTAGGGAGAAGAACATGGCCCCAGCCCTCAGGGTCCTGAGACAGAAGCTGCTCATAGTCACTGCTTATAGTTCAGTGGAGGACACTGATTCCTATACTACAGGGTATCCACAAGGAGACTGGAGAGCACCACAGTTCAGAGTGCCAGGCTTCACAGTGTGGAGTCCTAGGTTCAAATTTCAGGTCTACCACCTCTTTACCATTTGACTTTCGGACAAAATATTTCTGTAGCCTTGTGTCTTCATGTGCAAACATTTTACATTACTTATCTTATTAAAAATCTCTAGGAGTAGGGACTGTCACTACCCCACTTTGCACATGTGATAAAGGTCAAGGCAAGTGTGATATAGCACCTCTCCCCTGCCTCCTCTGTTTCTTGCTTTAAGGCTAGCGACTCCCATTTCTCAATCCATTTGCTCATATTGTGTTGGCTCCTGTGTCTGGCAGAGAGCAGTTCTGGAAGCTGTTCTCTCCAGCACTAATAAAACCTCAGGAAGTTTCAAGGGACCCACAGGAAGAGGGACTGAGGCCTGAGAGCAGGGTAGGACCCCCTCTCCTAACCTTCCCTGAGACTACGGAGTGGAAGCCTGACCACCGCCAGTCATTTCTGGGATTCAGGCCCTGGCCCATCAAGCCCCACAAGGACCCAATAGAGCTGCTCTCCCTGGAGCCCTGGGGGCCTGCCCTATTTGCCCCTGAGTCATCTTCTTACTGCCAGAGCTTCTGTCTCAGGTTAGTGAGATAGAGAACTGTGGATTTTCCGTTATGAGGATGCCAGGGTCAGAGAAAATGTCAGAGCCAGCCCTGGCCCTCCCTGCCCCCTTTTATCCTCTACTTCCCATCCTTCCATGACACTCAAACCCCACTGCATGTGAAGTCCCAGCCTCCCTAGACAGCACTACCTGTTCCCTCTGCCTCAGGCATCCCCTCCTCCTCCAAAATCCTCAAGCAGGTCTGTGCCACATACCCCAGCACAGTGATTCCACATATTTCAACTGAATCTCACACATGCTTTGGCAGAATCACAGCCAGAATGAGCCTCTGCGGCTGATGGGGTGGGCAGCAGCCCTCAGGGCTCAGAGGCACAAGTGGCTGATAAACACTGTCTCAGGGACTACTATTTGCCTCTTGGGCTCTAACTACCTAATATGTGTCTCCCTGGTCTCTCCAGGTGGCTCTGAGGGTGATACTGAGGCCTCCTCTGCCCACCTGGTAATTGCTCTTTCACCCGCACCTGCCTTCTTGTCAGCTAGGACTAAGGGGCTTGTGTGGACATTGGGAGGAAAGAGGTTTATATGCAATGGGGACGTCCTGTGCGGACATACCCACTTTTAAAGACAAGCAGCAGCTCCACTGGGGGCCGAGACTTGGATTTGTGTCTCACCTTTCAGTCACTGTGTGACTTTGGACAAGCTGCTCATCCTGTCTGGGTCTCTGTCTCCTTATTTCACCAGGAGGGTAGATGAGAACTTCTCTGAGGGCGCTTGTGGCCCTGGCTTTTTCTCTGGTACTCTGCTAGCTATGTATATTCTCATCTCTTGCCTTTTTCTACTCACTGATTTCACACCCCCCCACTTTGCTGTTGTCACTTTTAGTGTGACATTCACAGGGCACAACACCCAGGTGCAACTGACAAACCTGGTTCCGAGTTACCCTGGTTGAGCATGCAGGAAACCCACCCTCTGTGACCCCAGGAAGGCTCAGGGCACATTCCTGAGCCTGAGGAGATGTGGGTGGTACGAAGGATGAGGTGGGCATGATAAGATGATATTTTATCTGTAGCTAGATTTAGGATGACCCACTGTTGGGTCTTGAAGGAGTTTGGGCTGGGGGACTGTTAGCTGGTGGGGAAGCATTAGCAAAACTTGTTTAGGGCAGACTCTGCCTTGCTGTCTCACTGCTAAAATGATGTCATCTCTTGCCTTCTGTTCAAGTAATTGCCCACAGTTCAGTGCCAACCCACAAACCCTCCCACTTTGAAAAGTATTGCATTGATCACGTGGCTTAAATTAATCCTGAGTCCACACCACGCCCATTTGGAAAAGCTCTGGCAACTTGGCCAGGAGGCAGGCCTCTGAAGCCAAGAGCTGCGCTGCAGCTGGCCTGGGGGCTGTTAACTTCCCAGGGCTGCCAAAACCCAGAGCAACAGCTCAGAAATGTTTCAGACCAGGGCCTGCAAAGAGGGCCAAGTCTGGAGGCGGGTCCTGCCCCACTCCTGCTCCCAGTTGGGACTTGTTCCCTAGCTTTTGTTAGGGACAAGTCTTCTTCTAAGATGTGTGTGATTGTCTTTGGTGTATTAATAATAAATATAGCTGCAGCCAGTTTTGTCATCTGCTTCAAAGAGATCAAGAGGTTGATGATTAGAGGAAAGAGAGCCCATGAGGAGAAGCTACAGCTTGGGCCAGTGAGCCAGGAGCACACAGGTGGTGGGAGGGGCAGACAGTATTGTCATCTGGACTCACAGGTTGGAGCAAATGAATTGGAACTTTTTTTTTTCTTTCTGCTGTGCCCAGAGGGACAGCCAGTGCTCAGTTCTGGGAGCTGAAAGCTTCCCAGAGCCTGGGAACGGGTATAAATAGGATTGTGTTTGCTCTTAGCACAATTGCTGTTTCCACTCCTGGCTATTTCATCAGGTAACTGGGTTATAATTTCATTACAGCCCATGCTGTGCTGCACAATGATTATCACACAGCTCCAGATGTGCACCCGGTCTTGGCAAGACCACACTGGGCACACTGCCCAGGGTGCATTTGAGGAGAGAACTGGATAAGAAAAGGACTGTGATTAACGTATTAGGGGCATGTGCAAATTGCACTGACCTACAGTGGATTATGAACCTGCCAGAGGACTGTGGGGTGCAAATGCAAAATGAAAGCAGCCTGGGGTGATTAATGCAAAAAAAAAAAAAAAAAAAAAAAAAATAAAGAAAAAGAAAGAAAGAAAGAAAGAAAGAAAGAAAGAAAGAAAGAAAACCAACCTTAGAGCTCTGCCAAATAAACCAGAAGCCCCAACATATTCCCAGATTCTGCTGGGTGATACCATGGAGTAATTAAATTGGTAATTTTAAAATATAGCTGCCTGGCCAGAAAACACTTGGGGCTATACACCCTGAGTTCTGTTCCTGCCTTTGCCTCTCAATAGCAGTGAGACCAAGGGTAGATTTTGTTCCCTTCTCATTTCTGGTTTCTTTCTCTGTAGAGTGGCTGGATTGGGGGTAGTGGTGGTGGTTCTTGGGGTCTTTGTGGGATTATTGAATGTTTACCTTCACAACCAAAAAGAAACAGATAGTTCTGGGCTAGTCCTCTGCAGGGCTGAGAGAAGTCTGGCTTCTGGTGCCCTGCCTTCTGCTGTGGTTCCTTCTCCCCCATTTCATCTGTTCTGTAAGCCCCATCCTCTGCATGGCTCTCACTATGGCCTCAGTCTCTGGACCCTTATTCTCTAATGAAAACCCTGCTCTGCCACTCCACCAGTTATGCAAACCTGAGCAGACACCGTGCGTTCAGTGCCTGTATTTCCTCACCTGTAAAATGGGAATAACATGAACCCCCACCTTATAAGGTTAACTGGGGAAATGAGTGCAAAGCACTCAGGGCAGAGGCACCGGGTAAGAGTTCAGTCAGCGGCACAGTCATCACGCTGGTTGTTCTGTGGAGCTCCTGATGTTTCTCTTTCTTCTTTTCCTACATCCAGGCTTGGTCTGAGCCTGAGATACACAGATTCAAGCTTCTAGCCTCTCAGAAAGGCCTTGAGAGCCACTCAGGGCCAAGATCCTCTCAAGAATGGGGCAGGCTCACATAGACAACTGGCAGTGGGCTCAGGACCTTGACTGCAGTGGAGCCTGCGTGGAGCACCTTCCTTCCCAAGGCTGCTTCCTCCCTACCCTGATATTTCCCCTCACCCAGCTCTGTACACTGTCCAGGGCTCTCTGAGTTCTGTTTGCTGTGCTGCAGCTTGGCAGCCATTGTTCCCAGGCCCACAGACGCAGGGGTGAGGACTCCAGGGCGGAGAGAGCCAGCCCAACCCTGCAGCATTCTCCTCCTCTGAACTTCACAGCAGTTGCCCGCCCACCTCATCTGCTCCCACCTAGCACTGCAGAAAATCATCTCCGGAAAGAGTAGGAAGAAGAGAACCGCTCAATGAGGCCCCAGTGAAGCACATTGGAGAATTTAAGGACCAAAAGGGACTTTACTCCTCCTCTATTTTATAGAAGAGGAAACAGAAGCCCAGGGAACTTAAGTGACATGCTTTTGGTCACACAGCATAACTGTGGGGCATAGCCAGAGCCCTGGCCTTGAGAAGCCAGCTCACGTTCCTCTGTCCTGCCTGCTCCTAAGCACATTCATTTGGTGATTCCATGGGCATTGCTTTGAGAATCTTCTATGCACCAGAGCCTGTGCTCAGGGTGAATGCATACAGGCCCTTCTCCATAGGAACTTAGAATGAAGCAAGCACATAACTGCAGTGCAAGAATGTTCTAAGTGGGGGATGGCCTAGGCCAACGGGAGCACAGAGGAAGGGGGACAGGAGGGCTTTGTGGAGGAGACTATGCTTAGGTCCAGACTTCGTGGGTGAGAAGGCATTTGGTAGGCTTTGAACCAGAATGAGGACACTCGGGAGATGATGGGTCCTGGTGGCACAGTGCCTTATTCACACAACTGGGGATGGGCCCTCTAACTCCCAGCTTCACTATGGCCTCTGGGCCCCTGGGGCCACTGCTAGTCATGTTCTCCATCAACCCAGAAGTCAGAAACTTTGGAGAATGCATGGAATTGTATATTTGCTCCAGATTTGATTATTTTGATTTTCAAATAGGTGTTTAAAATAACCTTTGATTTTTTGCATATTTGTGGAAACAATACTTTCTTAGCACTACATTTTATACACATACAAATCTGAATTAATGATAAAGACACTGTTCTGATCCAGCTGTGACTGTGACTAATGTATTCCTGCTGGAATCCTTCCCTGAGTCCCAGCTGTTGGCGATTGTAAGCTGTGGGAGAGTCAGAAAAGGAGTCCTGCCTGCCTGGGGCTGGTGGCCCTTGTGTCTCCTTTCTCTCTTCCTCCTTTCAGTTCTCAATCTTACCTCTAGCCTCACAGCCGCTCTGACCAGCTCAAAGGTTTCTGGTGCCAAAGCCAGCTCAAGGGCATGACAGATTGGCAGGAGTTCTCAACATTTTCTTCTTCAAGCATTGACTTTAAGTGACTTTAATCTGTACTTTTCAATCACAGAAAAAATATATAGTCATTGTAAAAACTCAACATTACAAATAAACAAAAGAAGAATAATAAAGTCATCTAATTCAATCACCCAAAGATGATAATAGGTGATTTTTATTTGGCACTTACTCAGTGTCAGGCACCTTTCTTAACAAACAATCCAATGATCTACCTATTTATTTTTTATGTATCTAAATATCAACTTAATTCCCATAGTAACCCCATGAGGGAGTTATTATCATTACTGCCATTTTACAGATGAGGGAAACTGAGGCAAACGGAGATTAAAGTCATTTATGTTTAAGTATGTTGCCAGGAGCAAACCTAGAGCCTTGAATTTAATCACTATGTAGGATTCCCTTGGAAACACTGCTGGTAACATTTTGCTGCATTTTCTTCCTGTTCTTTTTTTGTTACATGAAAGCATTAAAACTATATATTGATTTAAGTGGTATTGTATTATATTCAATTTTATGACCATATTTTGTACTTAAAAAATATAATCTTTATTAGATTATAGCATCAAATCATCTTCCAGACCATTATTTTAATTTGCTGCATAGTATTTCATGAATGGGAAAATATCATAATTTACCCTCAAATCTCCTATTTTAAATATTTCTAGGTTGTTCCTAATTTCTTGTTATTATTAACAGCACTGTGATAGACATCCTTATAGCTAATCAAGACTTCTTTAGTATTAGCTAATTGCCATGCACCGGGCTTGAAAGGTTGGTTCCACAGGTTTTCAGAATGTTAAGGCTTTTGACACTTGTCATTCACTTGCCTCCAGGAAGGCTGGATGCTGCTCTAATTCCTCTGGCAGCACATGAGAAGTGCCGTCTTCCCAGCACTGTAGGAAGATAAACACCAGTAGCGGAGCAGAATCTGGCTTAGAAAGGGAAGAAATGGAGCCAGGGTTACAGAACCATGCATGTGGATGGGTGGGGGCGTCTGTAGAGTGGCAGGAGATGGGGCAAAGCAAGTTGAGTGGCTGCAGGGTGGGTGGAATGGCTCTGCAGGGCTGGGCACAGCTAGATGAGCTGAAGGAGCCTATCTGCTCCATGCTTTGTTTTGACACCTGATAGCATCAGGCATTCAACAGTTTTCTAGGAAAATATACCAGCTGTATATTTATGTGGGGGTGATTAAAAAAAGATGGGATGTTTTATTTTGATTACTGCCCATAAGTAACTATTAATGACCAAGTGATGTTTCAAGGTCAGTGCACAACCAGTCCCAGCTGAGATCAGATTGTCGCTTGTGTTGGAGCATGTTAAGTGCCACAGGAGCGACGTGGACACCAGGAGCTCTAGAGTGGGGCAGTGTGGGCTTGGGGAACAGGGTGCTTCTGAGAGAACTGGGGTTTTGAGCTCAACCTGGAGCAGGCAAGGGGCAAAGACGGCCAAGAGAGAGCCTTCCCATTCCAAATTTGAGCTTTACCCTTTCTAACTGAGTGAACTTGATCAAGTTTCCCAAGCTCCTGCTTCCATGGCCTGGCTAGTAAATGATGACACTAGTAGCAATAGGTCAGTTATTGAGAGCATGAAAGGAGGTGATTCAGGTGAATGGCCCATTGTAGGTCCTTAGGAACCTTAGAAGCTGTCAGGATTTTGAGAAGTGAGTATGTCTGCAAGGAGAGCCAGGGCCAGCGGACATTCTGGGGACAGCAGAAAAGCTCCAGTCCTATTTACAAAACAGTGAAAGAGAGAGGAGAGACTAGGAAATGAAGTTATGGAAGGAAAATAAAAGAAAAAAGCCAGGAGCCCCTTGTTCCAGCACCTTTTGTGTGGTCACAGGAGTGGGGACTGTCTCTAGGAGGCGGGGTGGTGAGAGCTGTGGGAGCTCTGAGCAAGGACAAGGTGAAGTGTGGGTTGCAGGTGCTGGAGGGGGCAGGGCAACTCTGCAGTACCCGGAAGAGACAGGAGATCTGGGTGGAAATCAATGGGCCTTGGAGCTGGTGGAAGGAAGAGGAACCTTCTGGGGACAGCATGGGGATAGAATGTGAGTCCAGGGCCTGGCAGTGTCCCAGCTCCTGGCACTTGGCATCACCCTACCTACCCGTCCCACATCTGTTCAGGCTTGAGTGGTGAGGGGGCCTTTCCTGGCTGGGAGAGAACATTCCCCTGTCCCACACCCCAGGGCAGCCTTGCTGAATTTCTCTCCCTTGCCATTTTCATCTCCTCCTACGCAGCGCCTGTGCTATCTCACTTCTGGCGTCTTTGCTGTCAGTGAGCGGAAGTGAGGGGTGTCAGGGTGCGAGCCACGGCAGATCCACTTTGCGGGTGGGGGGCAATACCATGCCTGATCATCTTTCTTCCCACCTCCCGCCAAGCCCCTCACCCACTTATACCATGTCCTATTTAAACAGGCTCTGGGGTGGGTGAAAGGCTGGGGAAGGATCCATCCCTCCTTTCATTCAAGAGTTTTGGCTTCCTAAGAAAGCCTGGCAGAGTTAAGCTTCAGGAGGCCCAGGCCAAATGGGGTCTCCCTGAGATGGAGGCTTAGTTGTGAGGCATCGCTTGACTTTTGTGGCCTCTGCTGGTGAGCAGCCCAGCAGGGCTCAGCTGTGCACCCGCACTAGGGCATGGGGTCTGGGCCCTCATGGCTGCACTCCTCCCCTCCCCCCACATCCTGCAGCAGCCCTCTGGAGATGCGTTCTGTCACTGCTGTGTGCTAACTGTTCCAGACAGAGCGCAGGGGAGGCTGTGGGGGCGCCTGGCACACCAGGCGCAGGCAGCTCCCACTTGCCAGTGCCTGCCTTTTCTGGAAGCCCACGCAGTCACTTCTGGCTGGGCTACGGGGCCCGATTTCCTGTTTGGAGGAAGCAGCCTGATGCCCCTGCCATAGAGCCTGCGAAGTAAAAACAGGGCGCATCTGGGCATGTGTATTCACTGAGCAGGGGAACAAGGGCACAGACAACCCTCTGCTGTGGTCTTGAGCCATCTGGCTTTAGGCTGCAGCTAACTCCACCTGCTCAGGACCCCAGCTCAATTGTTTGGTTTTGGAAAGTACCACATGATTAGCTTAATCCCTGGTCTATCCCTCCTACTGTATTGTTCCGATCAATGGCAAAGTAGTTTGACCTTCCAGAGTTCACACTGACCTTTAGTAGAAAGAAGCCACAGCCTAAAAGGTAATGTTGCTTGAGCTCAGATGTGAGGTCAGACACTGCACAAGTGTGAATATGGAAGGAGACCTATTTCATATCAGATAAGTTGTAGCTTTATGTATTTATTATTACAATTATCCAACAGATGGCAGTAAAGTGTCTTGAGGAAGGGATTCTTTTTTTTCTAATTTGCAAAGGCCCTGCACAGGCTAATGGTAGCCCTGCTGAAAGGCCAGAGAGAAATTGGTTCTAGTGAGAATTTTATAACAGTATGCCAAATGTGTACATCACAGGCCAACTCTAGAGCTAGGTTGGGTGGCAGTTCCCATAATCACTATGCCTTGTGTCTCCTATGCTTGCTCAGGAAGAGGAGGGAGCTTCTTGCTAGCCCCGCCTCCAGCCTGACCTTCACCTCTCTTACAATCTCTACTCCTCTCTGGCTCTCAGCCAGGCTGAGAGCTAAAGGCACAAGAGGTCACAGAACTGGTGCTGTCCTATATTGCCACTGTTGGGAAAACCCAGACCAGGCCTCTTCTTTTTCAGACTCAGGGGTCCACCAGGCTGAGTCCAGCTGCACAGCATTGTAGGGGCAGAGAATGTTGGCTGTGCTTGTCCACGCTGAGCACAGGACTTGCTTCACCCCAGCAGAAAGAGGGGATGGCTCCCCAGTCTTCAGAGCCTTGAGCTGCTTAGCTAGTGGTTAGCATGTGCTGTTGTTATTCTGCAGCCAGTAGCTGACCACCCTGCTCAGGCCACAGAGAGCAGAGCTGCCTGGGGTCCCCTATCTAGAGACAGATAGCTCCTGAGAGCCCAAGACATCTCATAACTATTACCTGAAGGCCAAACCTGGCCTCTCCCCTGTTTTTGTGTGGACTGAAAGCTAAGAATGGTTTTCACATTTTTTTGATGGTTGAAAAGAAATCAAAAGAAGATAATTTTTTGTGGCACATAACAATTATATGAAATTCAAACATCAGTGTCCATAACTCGTGTCTTGTGGTAATACAACTGAGACCAAGCTTATACTCACTCATGCAGGACAGCCAATAAATCAGGAGATAAGGTATGGGACAAGGAAAGTGACATTTAGAGATCCAGCAAACAGAGAAGATGGAGGACTAGTGTCAAGTTCATCTTAAGTTAGTATGCACTTTAGTTTCCTTTTTATCTTAAGAGAAAGGGAAAGAGAGGCATTGGGTTGCAAGAGGTAACTGAGGACCACAGACATCTGGGTGTCAGTGAGGGTCTGAGGATGTTGTAAAACGTCTTTGTTCTTGGTCAGTTAACTTTGGAGGGCTCAGGTTGCAACGTTCCTGTAAATCTTTAACATAGACTCTTTACTTATGTGCACACCTTCCTTATCTACCCTGGAGTTAGTCTTGGGAAATGGACAGTTGTCATCTTTCCTCTACCTTGCATGCAGAGCTAAGCAGATGCTTATAGAACCCAAAGGATATTACCACAGGGGGTCAGGAGCAAAATGGAGCTATTATGCTAAGTGTCCCCTCCACTGTTACAGGAACACAGCTGTGTGTTACTATAACAGCAGAGTTGAGTGGTTGCAACAGAGACTGGATGGGCCACCAGAATAAAATGCTTTTTATCTGGTACTTCTCAAAATAAGTTTTCTGACTCTGGTGTAGGGCACGGGAGGCTTTGGGTGTCCTGGGAAGAGCCCTGGATTCAAAGACAGGGCACCAGGCCCTGAGCCCCGCTTGTATCATTTAGCACCTTGTGTGCCCTTGGGCAAGCCATTTCTGAGCCTCTGTTTCCTTATCTGTAAGTGAGAATGTCAACAGTATCTGCCCTGCCTAGAATATGTGGCTGTGGTAGGATGAAATGAAATGACATTTAGGAGGTGGAAATGGCTTGTGAAGTGCAAATGCCTGCATGAATCGGCAGCACCGTTTGCTATAGAAGGTGAATCAACCATGTCCTTTTCCTAGAGGAAAGGTGGACGTCCCCCACATGCATTCTCTTTGAATCCTTTCTTCACATCATCTTTCTCCCCATTTCTCTGCTTCCTTTAGCCTTTGGGCAGGGTTTTTTTAACTGGCCCCTCACTTTCTCTCTGGCCAGCTCCCTGTGACCAGGGCAGTGGCTCCATCCCTTACGTTGGCAGTTTGCTCTCTTGCAGAGTGTCAATCGAACGGGTGAGTTCAAAGTGCAAAAACCCACTTGTGACCAGCGCTGCACATTTGTACTCACTGAAATTCTAGTCACTTGTGGGAACAATGCTCGATGAGCTTGCTGATGGTTTACCAACAGCAAGAGAACACAGCTCTGCTTTCATCAACCTGGTCTTGGTTAGTATATGCCTTGAGCACAAGGCAAGATTGCACTGGGCACCAGAGCTTGTTTAGAAAAATAGCATTTAGAAAGTATGGGGTTCTGCTTAAAGAGGGAATGTGAAAAAAAGAAGAAAAGTAATACAATGAACCTCATTTTCCATTTATGGAGCTTTTTTCTTATGGCACCTTTTAAAGAATAGTTTTTTAAGGTGCACCTGTCTATCCCTACTGCAGCTCTCATTCTCATTTCAGTGTGATTGGAGGTGACCTGTCACACTGGGATCCTATTCTCCACCCAGCCAGCCACATGGAGACTCAGAGCCCCGTCTGCCATAGGAAGTTCTGCAGATGCTAGAGGATAGTCTGCCCTTGTTCCAGAATTGGCTCCCTCCTGCACTCTGTCCACCTGACTTGGGCAGGGGGCCCATGTTCACCTCAGCCAGAAAGCCTGGAAGCTTTCCACCTTGACTCTGGCCTCTTGATCCCTGGCCCTTGGCCTGCCTCTCAGCTCTCAAGGTACCCTCTTTGGTCTAATGCTCTGCTCTCTAGACTTTCCCAGGACATGGATGCTGTGTGTCCCTACGGCCCTGCTAGGGCTTCTGCCTCCTAGGCCTTACTTGTACTGAGCTGGATGCCTCCTCTGCCTTCTAAGATGCTTCCTTGATCTCTTGGCTTCCTGGTCTGCAGGGCTGCCTTCCTGGTCAAACGTCACAGCATTGCAGATCAAAAAGGAGCTTTAGTGTTCCCACGTCCTCTCACTATAGCATTCTTTCTGCAGTGTCCCTGGCAGATGGCTCTCCACCAATGTGCTTGGCACGTAGTAACTGCTTAGGTGTCTCTGGGGATGGGATGCTCGCTCCTCCAAGGGTATCCCATTCCTTTGTTGGATAGTCCTAGATACTAAAAAATCTTTCCTTTTGTCAGCTAAAACTTCCTTCTTTATAATTCAACCCACTAATTCTAGTTCTGCTTTCTGGAGTGATTTAGAATATTGGCTACTCCTTCCATGAATGCTTCCCATCCACGTCATCCTTTCACCTGCTTCACTGTGCCAGTTCCCCCTGGAGTTCCAGTGCCCTTCCAATAGAATGATACACAACAATGGCTGTCAGAGCCTCCCCGGCTGCACCCACCCACCCTGGCATCACCAGCTCAGGCACTCTGGGTATCTTTCCATCTTGAAGACAGGTTTTGTCTCTGTGGGAAGTGAGCCCACTAGAGCTGGGAAAGGTTGTGAACTAAGACAAAGTTCTCAGAGACCCTGCCAGCTAGGAAGGGAAGAACCCAACCCTGGCAGAAGACCTCTAGAACAAAGCAGATGATAAGAGCAGAATCAGCTGGCCATGGCCAAGGGACTCCTGGTCCTTACAAACAACATGACCCAGAAACTCTAGGAGGGAAACCTGGAAATCTGCCTTTTAACACCTTCCAGGCATTACTGCCAGGTAGTCTAAGTGCGGCCCAAGTTTTGAGCTCCCGACTTCAGGCTTGCCTGGGCCTGGCCTTCTCTGACGGCATCTGTCTCAGTGGATCTTTGTGGTTGAGTGAGAGCACGTGGAGAGCTGAAAGTGACTGTTGCTACTGGAGCCCTCAGTTAGGACTAGGATTGGAGGATTCTTTCCTCTCCCACTAATGGATTTTGCCAAGTGAGGATGGAGGAGAGAAAGAGAAGACAGTGTCTTCTCTGACTCATGTTCTCACCAGGTGAAGGACCAGCTCTCAGGGGCAGTGTGTGTCCCTGGGGTGCTCTGCAGGACCTGCTCTCAGGGGCAGTGTGTCCCCTGGGGTGCTCTGCAGGACCTGCACCGGGTCATACTTAGAAGGCTGGTCCTGTACTGTCTGTAGGACTAGAGATGGGGAAGTGACATAATTAAGTTTTATCTTCACCTCTCCAACCTCAGTCTTGCTCTGAGCAACTTCCCTGGGACTTTGAATTTTAGGAAATTTAATTCTATTTTTTTGCCAACATACTTAATAAATCTGTAATATATATACCCAGCACTGTGCTAGGGATGTGGGAGAGATTACATTGGAGTAGGATGTCCTGCTCCCAGCCCTCTTGTAAGTTCTTGAGTAAGTTAGAAGCCTTACCTGCAGGAAACAGTGTATGTCACAAGGCAATGGATGGCAAACACCAAAATCATTGACGCAAATAATATAGCAGAACTGAGGAACGCAGAAGAGAAAGACCTCTGAGTCCTAGAGGAAGGGGTTAGAGAAGGATCCAGGGAGGAGATGGGCAGAGGAGCTGGGGCTCTGGGCCTCAATTAGAATAGCTCCAGTTTTACCAGCTTCATACATTGGGTGTAAAGCATCTGAAAAAAGGATTCTGCCACACAAAAACCAGAAAGCCACTGTAGGAAGGGAAAAATGAAGGGAGATGTCTCAGCCCTTGGAAAAGCTGGAGGAATCTCCTTCCCCTGACTATATCCCAGCCCCTGGCCTTTGCTCTCCACCCTCTTAGCAGGCATCACGGAGCCTTGGGCAGGGTGCATCACATCCTCAAGTTTGCATCGCAAACCATCCCCCTTGAGGACATGGCTGAGGCTGAGGCATTTGTGGGATAACAGAGAATTAATTCTTTTCAATGAATAGAGCAAAGATATGGGAATTAAATATAGGCCTTTAAACAAGGTAACCCCTAAACATGTACTTACTGGTCACCATTGGTTGATCTTATCTTTGCCTTGGTTATGGTTTTCACTATTTACATGTACATTTGATTTTCATCTGCAGAATTCAATTTCCCCATTGAATTTATACAGTGTGATGCAGTGAAAAATGGGTAAGAAAAGGCAGAGGAGATGCAGGGGGCCAGTTACAGGCATTTCCGTAGTTCAGAGGGGATATGCTGGTGAGTTGGTTTAGGTGGTATCTTGGGTCTGGGCTGATTCATGTGTCTCAAGGCAGTACATTAGTAGATGAGGAGAGACAGTCCCTCTACCTCTGATTTATTCAGTGCATATAGTGTAGTAATGACAACTTGGAAGCAATGTTGAGTGACTTCTTTTTTGCTCTGTTATTGACTATAGTGATGCCAATTCATGCATTGCTGGGGGAAGACTGGATGGTTTAGAAGCTACTTTGGGGTCTGTGTTCTTCTATTCTCAGGATCCTAAGAACTAGACTTTCTCTGTCCTTGTTCTCAGGTAACAAGTATGAAGTCAAGGTGTACACTGGTGACATAATTGGTGCAGGGACAGATGCTGATGTCTTCATCAATATTTTTGGGGAGTATGGAGACACAGGTAATGGATTTGAATCCTTCCTTTATAGACCATGCACAGGATTGCTTCTTTGATTTCCCACAATCCTGGCTGAGGAAGGGAGCTTGAACCCTCTTTGGGTTCCTTTGTTAAGCATCTCATTTCTTGTGATGTGGCTTGTCATGGTCTTTCCTAGACTGTAGGATGTCCATTTGTGTTATAAAATCTATGTGTGTGATGTGTTTTTAGAATAAAGTATGTCTGGTTTTTGAGTTGATTGAAATTATCCAGCATCCTAGATTGTGAACACTCCCAAGCTGCACATTTCCAAGAGACTCATTCTCATTCTCTTTATGTCCCTAAGCCCCATGTCCATGTTGAATTATACTTTTGAATGTGGTTAGGCTTGGCCGGACTCAATGCAGTGGTCTGGGGCAGACCAGAATGGGACTGGGGATGGGAACTGAACTGGACTTGGCTTCACAGGGGAAGCAGGAACCGAGGGCATAGACACAGTTGTGGGTATTGGGTGGAAGTTCAGGTCGGGAACTGAGGAATCGAGACAGGTGGTTTTCTCTTTTTTCTGCCAATTTAGCAGAATAACATAGAATTCAGAAAAACTGCAGAGACATGTGACTTTGGACACAATATATTAAAGAATTCAAAATGCATTGCTGTGCTTGTAAGGAAAAAAAAAGAAATCTCCAGGTGCCTGAAATGAAGAGGAAACTCAAAAGCAAAGTGTTAACTATGAATTGATGCTGCGGATCCTGGAAGAAGGGTACTTTTATGCTCAACAATCTAGAGGATGGGCTTTAATGCCCATTTGGGGTCAGAAAATGAGACCTTGGCCCTGCGTGTGGCAAGAGATTTGAAATTAAAACTGCACATAAAGCCAGGGGCTCTGAAGGTTCATAGGAACACTTCAGTGAAAAAAATAGACCAAGAAAAAAAATCTGCTTATCAGTATAGCAAACTTATCTTGGCAAGAACTCTAGACTTAAAAAAAAAAAAAAGCTGAGAAATGTATACTTTAGGCTTGCACTCTATATGGGCTTGAGGTTTTTACGCTACAGTAATGATTTGGAAACCTCTCCCCTCTAAGTACAGAGAATTGGTTCTGTGCCAGTAATACTCTTGGTTATTTGGTAGAAGCATTTGCAAGACTGTATGAAATTCCTACAGATAAAGTATTGAAGATGAGTTCACTTTCCAAAACTACAGAACACTCAAGTATGTCATCACCATGACTAAGTGTCAGTTGACACAACAAACAGTAAGGTGAAATCCTCAAGAGTTTCAGATAATGGAGTAATTTGAGAAAGGCTTGAACATAAATTGTTTAAACTGATTAAACATTTAAAATATATAATTGAAGAAAAAAAACAGGCACCACAAAAAACATAGCTAAGTTAGGGGAAAAAACCCAAACAGACATATAGGAAATGAAAATATAGTTGTAAAAGATAAGCCCTTTGTGGGTGGGTTAAACAACACAATCAAAAATGGTTACATAGAGAACTAGTAAACTCTAAGATAAATTTGAGCAAAACACTCACATATAGCCCAGAGATAAATGGTTGTAAAATGCAAATGAGAGGTCATGAGACATAGTGGAGAGAATGAGAAGTTCTGATAGATACTGAACAGGAGTTCCAAAGACCGAGAACATGGAGAATAGGCCAGAGGAAATAAAGAGATAAGGGCTGAAACTTTTCCAGACTTTGCAAAGATATGAATCTTCAGATTAAAGTAGCAAATGAGTCATTGAACACGATGAATAAAAACAAATTCACATTTAGATACACTGGTAAAACTAAAGGAAGAGAGAAAAATCTTAAAAGAAAGCAGATTTGTCAGGTTACCTTCTGTAAAAACAACACTTATATGTGTATTGATGGTAAATTCCTATCAGCAAACTGTAAAGGTCATAAACCCATGGAATGATATTTTAATGTTCTGAGCAAGAATATATGTCATCTTATAAGCCTATACCAGTTAGGTTATCATTCCAGAGTGAGAGAAAAATTTACAAAGTTCTCATGCAGAAAAGTAGAAATAGAGTTTACCCTTCATAGGTTTATGCTTAAACAACCACAAAAGGGTGTATGATAAGAAAAAAGAAAATTGTACACAGAAGAAGTGAGAAACAAGAAACACAGGTGAACAAAAAAAAAAAAATAGATAATTTATGTAACAAATCTAAGCAAGCATTGAATACGCAAAATAATAAATAATTAATAATAGTTACTAATATCAGGGCATGAGAAAATGTGGATTCCAAACACTTAAAATCAATAATATTTGGAAGGAAAGTGCATGATAAGAGTTGAAATATAATAATGTTCTTGGTCCTTGACCTTGTCCACACTCTCAGAAGAGTAAAGATAATGATTACCGTACACTTTAGTAAGTCAAGTATGCATATTAAAAATTTAAATGTAACCACCATAAAATAGAAATGTGTAATTTATAAGCCAATAGAAGGAGTACAAGAAAACACTCTTCAATTTAATAGAAGGCGGGTAATGAGGATAGAGAAGAAAAATAAAGCAGGGCTAATAGTAAAAAGTAAGATAAAAGTATCAATAACCACAATGAATAGAATAAAGTAAAATATCATCAGTTAAAAGATATTCTTAGGTTGCATGAAAAGGAAAAAAATCCAGCTTAAACATGGTATATGATACAGAAAGTCTGAGAACAAATAGGATGGAGTAAATTATCCCAGGAAAATATCAACCACAGGAAAAATCTGGCATAACTGTATTTGAGTGAAATACTATACTAATATCTGTCAAATTAAACTTAAAGGCAAACCGCTTTGTTAGAAATAAAAGTATATTAAACAACAACAAAAGAAATAATGACAGAATAATGTAATAATTTTAAACTTAAACAAATTTTACAACATCGTCTCAAAATATGTGAAGAAAAAAATTAACACAATCCTTGGAGAAACTTGACAAATACATAATCACAGTGGGAGATTTTACTGTATGTACAATGTTCTCAATAATTGATAGTTCAAGTGGATAAAAATTTAGTATGAGTGGAGAAGATTTAACTGCACAGATAGTAAGCTCTATCTAATGGAAATACATAGATTACTGTTTCCAATGTGTAGAGAATACACATTCTTATCAAGCATATAATGACTATGTACTAAAACACAAAGCAAGTCTTAACAAACATAAATGGATCAATAACTTACAGACAACATTCCTTGTTCATAAGTCAATAAAATTAGAAGAAACTCCAACATCTCACCCCATTTAGAAATTAAAAAGTATATTTCTTAAAACAAATATATTTCTAAATAATTAATCAATTAAGAAAGAAATTATAATGTGAATTATCTGGCAGCACATGTTATATCATAGTCATCATCACCACCACCACCACTAACACCATCTGGGACAGAATTTATTAGGGAAAACCAACAGAGACAGGAACAATAGCAAGTATGCAGATCTCTGTTACCCATCAAATACTTGGTCATCCCAGAAGGAATTTGCATGGCAAAACCTCAGACCTGCGAGAGGAACATTTGCTCTTGGACTGTGAGTCTTTAAGCCACATCATTGGAGAAGCATTTGACTCTTTCCTGAGGCTGGGTTCCAGGAGCAATATGACATGGGAGAATCTTGGCCTCCAGTCCTCCTCTGCCATATCAGCATTCATACTGGGGAGGGGGAGAACAAAGCTACTCACTGGTGTGACAAAGAGGATGGGGTCCAAGTCTTGTGATTGTCACTATATGATGTAGTCTGCTTTTTCATCTCAGCATCCCCAAAAGATGGATTGTCTTAAGAACAGTGTCTAAGGAGACCTGTGATAAATAAGGAAATCAGATTAGCAATTAAAATTCACCCCATGATATTAGATGATTGCATTGGTAAAATCTACCAAATATTCAAGAAATTATCACTGTCCATCATACAAAAACTGTTTCAAAGAATAGGGAAGGAGGTAAAGTGCCCTAGTTTATTTGATGATCTTGCTTTCTTTCTTTCTTTCTTTCTTTCTTTCTTTCGTTCGTTCGTTCGTTCTTTCTTTCTTTCTTTCTATTATTTCAGGTTCATTGAGAGTACAAAGAATTAGGTTACACTGTCTGCATTTGTTAGGTAAAGTCCCTCTTATAATTGTATAATTTGACAATTTTTGATATCAAAATCAGGCTGATAAGTTAAGAGAAAGAAATATATGGATTAATCTCATTTATGAACAAAGATCCAAAAATCTTAAATAAATTATTAACAAACCAAATTCATAGATAAACAAGTGGATAAATGATAAGTAACTTCTATTCTTTAAGATTTGTTCCAGGGTTTCAAAGATAATTTAACATAGTCAACCAAGACACATAATTTATCACAGTAACAGATTAAAGAGAACATGGAATTATCTTGATCGATACAGGAACTCTTGCAGTCATGACTTAAGTAAAAACTACAGAAAACCAGAAATAGATAGAAAACTTCTACCAAAATACAGACAAGTATCATGCTTAATTTTGAAAACGTGGAAGTACTCCCTTTAAAGTTAGGAACAGAGGAAATATTCTAACTAATCATTATTTCTATAATCACAGTGCTGAAGGTCCTAGGGCCAGAAAAAAGGACAATATAAAGAAACAAAAGATATAATGGTTGAAAATGAAGAAACAAATGTTCACTTTAATAAAAAATAATGATCATCTGCAAAATCCAGGAGAATTTATCAATCATTAGAACCAATAAAAAGTTTAATAAGGTTCTGGATATAATACTAATAAGTAAAAATTAATAAAAGTAAGCACTTTGAACATTTAAAAAATACTATTTACATTATCAATTATAAGTGGCTAAGAATAATTATAAAAAATGTTCAATATTTTTATTGAATAATATACAAGAATATATAAATAAATAGGGAAATATGTTCATGAATGAGAAAAGACTCAAATTCATTAAGATGTCAAAATTTCCCAGGTTGTTCCATAAATGCAATACAATTTCAGTCAAAATACTAAAAGGCAGTACCCCGCAGCCTGAGCTACTATTAAAATTCACATAGAATCATAACAGGCCAAATATTGCCAATACCATTTTGAATAATGAAAATAATTAGTAATAAAGAATATTTACTCTACCAGATTTTAAGACATTATAGATCTCTGAGAACCAACACAGTGTGACATTGGTAGAAGAATAAACAAAATAGAGCAACGGAACAGAGTAAAAAGTTTAGAAACATGTACAAAAGTTACTTTATAAATCAGGGGGAAAAGACTGGTGTTGGAACAATTTTTTAACCACATGAGGAGAGATAAAATTAGATCCCTACCTTCACTATGCACAAAAAATAAATTTCAGATGGGCTAAATACTTAAATGTGGAAAAGCAAAACTATAAAGTTTTTTTTGTTTGTTTTTGAGACAGAGTCTCCCTGTGTTGTCCCAGGCTAGAGTGCTATGGAGTCAGCCTAGCTCACCGTAACCTCAGACTCCTGGGTTCAAGTGATACTCCTGCCTCAGACTCCTGAATAGCTGGGACTACAGGCACCTGACTTAATACTCAGCTCATTTTTTATTTTTAGTAGAGACAGAGTCTTGCTCTTCCTCAGGCTGGTCTTGAACTCCTGAGCTCAAGTAATTTTCCCACCTTGGCCTTTCAGAGTCCTACGATTACAGATGTGAGCTGCCGTGCCCATCTCGAAACTATAAAAATTGTATAAGAAACTTTAAAGGAATATCTTTCTGATAGAGATAGGGGTATGAATAACTTTTAGGTTGGAGACTCCAGAATAAGGCAGAAAAAAAAAAAAAAAAAAAATCAGAAGCTGAGTTAAGTGACCTGGCCCAGCCACACACAACACAAACCTCTGCCTTTCCCAGAGGCTGGGGGAATGTAAGTAGCTCTTAGATCTCAGGAGGAAGCCACCCTTGTTGACTTTGGAAGAGCCTCTTTCAGTGGGTGGACCAATAAGGCTTGGGGTTGGTTCTTTCTTCTCTTCTGGTCTTTTTTGTAATTTCCTTACATGTCCATGCACACAGGAGAGCGTAGGCTAGAAAATGAAAAGGACAACTTTGAAAAGGGAGCTGAAGACAAGTTCATGCTGGATGCCCCGGATTTGGGGCAGCTGATGAAAATCAACATTGGCCACAACAACAAGGGGAGCTCTGCAGGCTGGTTCCTGTCCAAGGTGAGTTTGGCTGCTTGTCTGTGGTCCCTGTGGCCTGGGAGGGGGTGGATCTGGCTCTTCAGAAGGCTGTATCAGAGCCCCCAATTTCCCCTCTAGCTCTGTCTGCATCCACTCTTCTACCTAAGCCAGCTGGCCAACCACGCTGCCCTCCCATGGGCTCCAAGACTTCACCCATGCATCACTTTCCTAGAAAGCCTGGCTCTCCCATGTGAACCTACCCAAGGCCTTCTATGAAACTCTCCCTGACTCAGCCCTCCAGAACCTCTCCTTCCCATGAAAGCTTATGACCCTGGTTGCTTATAGCATTCATTTGACACAAATCATATACTTTTTTGTGACTTATCTTAGGCTGTTGATTTGTACCCTAAGTTTGGGAATCTCTGGTGCCTCGTGGTTTTTATCTATCAGGGACAACATTAAGATTAAGAAGAAAGCAAAAAGGCTTCTGAGCAGCTAAGACATATCTAATGTTTGTGAAGAAAGCTCCTGCCTTGGCTCTATCTTGCCTTGCCCTTACTTTGAAGGAAAAGGCTTCTCATTCACAGTCTAGAGTGAGCATGTTTAATCCCTTCCAGCAAACTGACTACCTATAACTCTAAACCTATAGCAGAAAATTAGAAAGGGAAAGAGGCACTGTAAGAAGTAGGGTTACTGAGAACAGTAATGGGCAGTTAGAAAAGATACAAAATGCCAAAAGAATATTAAAAATTCACAAAAATATGAGGTCATTTACAAAACAGGCTACCAGGCTTTGCATGTATTTCCTTTGGTTATTAAGACATCAGTTTATTCCAAGTCATCACAGAATGACAGAGAAACATTAATGTTAAACATTTTTGAAAAATATTTTGAAAAAGGTCTTATTGCTTAAAATAGAAAACCATCAGATTTTTAACTATTTGACTAGAAAGAATGAAGTTTTCTGATAGTTATGGTTTTGTTATTGCTTAATTTCATTTATCTTCTCTCATCAGTTAGGATGTATTTGGCTACAAGTATCAGAAAATGCAAGTGTGATATTAAACAACTAAGGACTTATTTTTTAATCTCACAGGAAATCCACACATAGTCAGCTCAGGGCTTTGCAGCTGCCTTCTGGAAAGCGTGTTCTTTCTCTGCGTCACCATGCTTAGCATTGTGCCTTTTATCCTCCAATTTACTGTCTCATAATCTCATAGTGGCTGCTAAATCTCCAACCATCTTACCTATATTCCAGGCAGAAAGAGAGGGAAAGACAAAGAGGGTAATATCGTTGACAAGAGGAATAAAAACTTTGTTTTCTGTTGGGTCTTGCCTTATTTTGAAAGAAACAGAGCCCTCCTTGGAACTTTTGGCTACATTTCATTGGCCAGAAATGTGTGTTGTGGCCACATTTGGAAACTGGGAAATCAAGTGGTTAGCTTTCTGGCCTTTGAAATTGACTAATAGAAGTGGACTAAGAAGAAGGTGATTGGTAAAGGGTATTGAGGGAGCATCCTAGAGTGTTTGCCTCTCTTGTTTTCATAACTAGCCTGAAAGTCCTTGAGGGCCCCTGTCTAGCTATTGGCATGGGACTGGGCATTTAATCAATGAGGCACAAAATGGCCAATGTTCTTTTGAAAAGGGCTCAGCTGGTTTTAAAAGAAGTATGTCGGTGCTGAACAGTGTTCTAGGAGGCTAAGTGGAACTGCTGTTTGGATTGAAAAAGAAATGGGGCAGGAGTCCAGAATCCACATAGCCAACACAGAAGCAGAGATGTGTTCTATTCAATTTGTTGGAAGAGAAAGGTATGTTTTATGACCTCAGCCTGGATTGGGCACAGAGCAACTACCTTAAGGTCCAATTCCTCATCCTGAAAAGGAGACAGTGAGTAAAAACACAAGATTTAGGAGCTGTAAGGGTGAGCAGTTGCACCCTCTTGAGCTCATTCTTGATCACATAAGGCCATTCACTCATGTGCTTTCATGAAGGAGGCAGGTTCATGTGCCAAGACATGTTACTTTGTTGCCTTCACACTGGAATTGCAGCATGGCAAGGTGTGACATCTATGGGTGAGGAGGCTTCACCTTATTTTATTCCATTGAATTCTGAAATTTGATCTTGAGGCTAAGCAGAATTTTGTTTCTTTCTGGGTAACCTAATTTTTTTTTCTGCCAGGGTGCTTGCAGGTTCTTTTTCCCTTTATATTTATAATTCAAAAGTTTTGCCAGACAGTATCCAGAAGTGCAGCCTATGTTAGTTCATCCTCTTTCCTTTTCTCCCTTCCTTCCTTGCTTCCTTCTGTGTGTGTTTTTAATTTCTCTGGATACATCTTTTCTGTCTGATGGGTGGGATATTTGTTTATTTTCTATTATATACTCTAGCTTGGATGGCATTTATTCTGGTCTCCTCCCCAGGAACACCAACTGTCCAGCTATTGGATCTCCACTGTCTGTCTTCCAAAACTCTTAGCTTTCCTTTTGTTGCTGTAAATTAAAAATAAAAGCCTCAGTTCCTCTGATTAACAGACTCCTCTTGGCCAAGAGCCCTAAGAGAAACCTTAAAAACTGAGTTCCCATTCCTGACAGGATGAGAGATCAGACACCTAGTTATACCTCTTCTCTTTTAGGGTTTGGGCACAACTGGCCAACATTAATATTAAAATAGAGACTTTAAGACTGACAGAATGGACTTTTCGTGGCAATAAGATACCAATCTATGAACAGGACCAAGGTCCATGGTTAAGTAATGTACTCTCTACATTTAAAGGATGAACTATGGGCTCAAGAAATCCTCTTGCCTTAGCCCTCCCGAGTAGCTGGGACTACAGGCACGTGCCACCATTTCTGGCTAATTTTTCTATTTTTAGTAGAGGCAGGATCTCACTCTTGCTCAGATTGGTCTCAAACTCCTGAGCTCAAGCAATACACCCATCTCAGCCTCCCAGATTGCTGGGATTACAAGCATGAGCCATTGTGCTCGGCCTTGAAGGATAAACTATATTCTAACTGCCTGGAGATGGTCTTATGATGCACGGCTTAACATCTTGTCCTTGAGTAAAGAATCATATTGTGTGAGTCCCTCAAATCTTTGTTTTGTTTGTTTCCTTATTCCTCAGAGAACAAGTCCCTCAAATGAAATAGTGAATTCCTTGAACTGTTCATATACTGGTTAATATATCATCTAATGACATAGAAAAGGACACTGATTTGTTTCTGAATCATAAAGTTCTACTGATTGTCTTGTGGGTAAAAAATTTTAGCCTGTATGTTGTCATCTGTAGCCAATGATTGTAACCTTATGGTACTCTTCAATGAAAAAAAGACAACTCTGGTACGAGGAGTTTCTCTCCCTTCTCCTAAATTTTCTTATGAAAGCATTCCAATTTGTAACAGACTTTGGGATATGCCTAATTTTATTGATGTGTCTTCCCAGGTTGATCCTCAAATTTGGCTTTCAATAGACTTTTATCAAATTATTTGTACCTCAGAAGCCTTAATTTTGGTCAACACTCTTTATCTCTATTTTCTTTGCATTCTTTGAGAACTTATCAAATTCTTTACCATCAAATCATTGATTTGCTTTTCCATATTATAAGTTTCATTCCTTTTCTCTGTCAATGTGCATTTCAATTATGAATGTGTTTAAGTGTTTTTATTCTTAAAAAAGTAATGTTATACTTGTTCATTGTAAAAAGTTTACAAAATACAAATAAGCAAAAGTAAGATGATTTGGTTACTTATAATTTCATCACCCAAACATAACCAATTAGTATTTTGGTAAGTATCTCCAGTCATTTTTCTATATATAATATAGATTATTTTGTTAAATGGGACCATAATGAACACAGTATTTTACAAACTGCTTTGTTTTCTCTTTTAAATATAACATGCATATTTTCCCATGTTATTTGAATAGGATGACATGGATATTTCACAACATAATTTTTTTTTTTTTTTGAGACAGAGTCTCATTATGTCACCCTTGGTAGAGTGCTATGACATCACAACTCACAGTAACCTCCAACTCTTGGGTTTAAGTGATTCTCTTGCCTCAGCCTTCCAAGTAGCTGGGACTACAGGTGCCCACCACAACGTGCCCGGCCATTTTTTTGTTGTAGTTGTCATTGTTGATTTTAGCTGGCCCGGGCTGGGTTTAAACCCACCAGCCTTGGTGTAGGTGGCCAGCACCCTAAACAGTGAGCTACAGGCACCGCCCCACAATATAATTTTAAATGACTATAATAGTATTTCATTGAACAGATAGATCTACCATGACCTACCATTTCATATCATCTTACTGACTTTCCCCTGCAGTCTCTTCTATTCTTAAAGGTATTTATTCCTACTTCATAAAGACTAAATCTTATTGTATTCTATTAAGCATCCCAGTTTCCTGAATTCTTTTTCTTTTTTATTTATTTTTTTATTAGTTTGCAGTCCCACCAGCAGTGTAAAAGTGTTCTCTTCTCTCCACGTCCATGTCAGCATCTGCAGTTTTGACACTTTGTGATGTGGGCCATTTTCACTGGGATTAGATGATATCTCAGGGTGGTTTTATTTATTTATTTGTTTGTTTGTTTGTTTATTTATTTATTATTAAATCATAGCTGTGTACATTAATGCAACCATGGGGTGCAATCTGAAATATTTTCATCAAACTGGTTAACATAGCCTTCACCGCACCCTCTTAGTTATTGTGTTAAGACATTTATATTCTACACCTGAATTCTTTTTCTGTGTTATATATTAGGTCATTTCTAGAATTCTACCCTTCTTTTGATTCTTTGGAATGATTTCTCTGTCTTTGATTCAGGAGCACTTTTCATAAGCTTTAACCTGGAGTTTTCTCTTTACCCAGCCTCAAATGAGATAGGGTCCTATTCAGATTTATGTTTGACAATAGTCAAGCTGCACCTGGCACATAGGACATACAGTAGAACCTCTGTAAGTTGATCACCCAAGGTACTGTAACATCCTGGTCAACATATGGAGAACCTCCACTGAGGATATGTAAGGCATGTCAGGCCTGTGGAAATTAGCAAGCTGAAGGAGGTAGTCATTTTAGGGAGGTGGTCTATGAAATTTAGGTCAACTTAAGGAGGTGGTCACCATAGGGAGGTGATTAACTATGGAAGTTCTCCTGTATTTATTAAATCTCTCCTTCTCCTCCTTTTATGTTTATCCTTAGCTGTTGCAATTGGGTAATTCTTGAATTCCCTTCTTATATGCAGGGCTAAATGGAGGTCCTTAGTCCAATTCTCAGATCCTAGCTAGCACTGTCTTGGTATAGCTCTGTCCTGATGTGATATTTCTTTTCTTATGTCTACTGGGTCTTTGGTACAGGTTGGTGGCATGTTAGACAAGACATGCATTCCGTAAAATTGACATAATTTGAAACTCAGTTAATTTGAGACAGGATTTTCCATGGGAATAATGTAAAGCAAAGGGTTGCACACTTTAAGCATGTGCAGTGACAACCATTAAAGTGTATTTTTGCTCTAATGCCTTTGGTTTTTACAGTACTGTCTCCAGTATTTCACAAGCTACCAGGTGCTTGCTTGGTCTTGGTAGCATTTTATCATCTTAATGCTATTGTAAAGTGATTGATTGATTTTTAAAAAAAAATAAATGTTAATAAAAAATAAATGTTGTTTTTTTTTTGAAAAATAAATACCATGATGTTATGATTAATATCTAAATAGTAAAAAGGTCACCCTTTGCTCACACGGTGTTCTGACTGGAGGACACAAGCTAGGTAATAGTACTGCTTGACTGAGAGCAAGTTTTCATTTGGATCTTCCCAGCACATTGTGGGAGAGCCCCTCAGTTTTTTGGCACATTCTAGAGGACGCCTTTATCTCAGCCTCACTAACCTGGTTCACGTGAGACTCTCATTGGCTTCACATATGGCCAATTTCATTAGCTTCACTGTCTGTCAGTGGCTGATATTTTCAGCCCTGATCATCAATCAGATCCTAGGATTCTGTGTGCCAAATTTGAGGTTTATAATTCCTATCGCATGGACTCTGTTTCTTACCAATATGGTCAGAATACCAACCTTCAGCATGCAAGGAAGATGATGATCACATCACAGTTTGTAAATCCAGGCTTCCAGGTCTTGTATCCCAGTCTCCCGGGGCACATTCTGCCAAGTTTCTTGCTTCAGTTTAAAAAATGATCTGCAGCAGTGGCTCAGTAATCCAAGTAGGAGGTAATTGGCAGTTATCCCTGTATGATGCTAAGCTTTGCCAGGTTTTCCTGGACACAGTTGTGTCCTGGTGATAAACTTTCCTCGGGCCATTAAGGAGATGAGAGTGTATTCTTAGAGAGCACTTGGGTGATTGAAGGATTGGATTAGATCACCAGGTGCACCCTCAGCAACACTTATCCACATCCCTTCCCTCTCTTCTCCTTCCCAGATTGTCATTGACGATATTGGGAACAAAAGAAAATATGATTTCCCCCTCAATCGCTGGCTGGCCTTGGATGAGGATGATGGCAAAATCCAAAGAGATATTTTAGTGCGCGGAGCTGAGACCACAGGTATATATGAAGAAAGGGGAGGCCCGGTTGCTATTTTACTTTCTCCTTGAGGGTCAGTGTTTTTGTCTATACACCCCAAGGCTGTGGTTAAGCAGGAGCCAGCCAGGTTTGCAGATTGGACCTGGAAACATTCCTCGGGGCTACAGCCGGGGACTCTATTCATGCCAGGGGACCTGGAGCAATGCCCAGGGTAAAGGGCGTTGTTCAATAGGAAGAAGCCAGAATGTGAACTTCTGATAAGAGTGGATGTTTACAGGGACATTGATTTACCTTTAACACTTCCTAATATCAAATGTTTGCTATATGCCAGACCCCATTCTAGGCACCTGACTCACTTTGTGTTCCTTAAACCTCACAATCACCCTCTAATATAGGCACTGTTATTGTTCCCATTTAACGGAGGAGGAAACTAAGGCACTGAGAAGTTAAGAGGCCTGCCCAGGGTCACACAGCTGGCAAGTGTCAGATCCAGGGTTTGATCTGTTTCCTAAAGCCCTACCCTGTGTGAATTCCATGGAAAGGCTCCCACTCCCAGCATGGCAGGCATGGTCATGGATGGTTTAGAGAATCGATGCTGATATTGTACACGGCCCAGAACCTCCCGTGGCTCATCGCTGCATAAAGTCCACGTTCTGTATCATAATATGCAAATTGCCCACAGTTAGGCTGCAGTTTATCCTATCAGCAGAGTCTTCCCACACACTCTCGCCCACTGCACCCTCATGCCTTCCGTTCTCCCCACCACCACCACCCCCTGTCCAAGTGCTTCCCCCCAATGCCCCAAACCCTGCTCTGTTTACATTAATCTTTCTCTCCCTTTATCTTTGGAACTTGATTTCCTCTTAGCCTATAAAATCTTATCTCTTCTTCCTGATTTGCCAATTCCTGCTTCCCTGACCTCCCTGGGGCTGGTAATTTCTCCATCTTTTGCTCCGTGCATCCTGCATGGGCCTTTGCTGCTGCTGTTCAAGAGACTAAATGCTCGTCTGTGGCAGCACTTTTCAGCCTCAGCATTGTGGCCTGAACCATTGCCAGGCATGTCATAAGTCATGTGCAATGACTTAAAAACATACTAGAATAGATTTAAAATAATCCCATTGGATGTGTCACCAGTATTTATCTCCAGTGATAGAGAAGAGAAGAAGTGACAGCAGCTGAGAATTGCCCATAACCCGGCCATGGAAGTATGTCTGGGTGAGAACACCATCTGTCCATGTGTCTTGGAGAAAGAAAGCTCCAGACCCACTTTTTAAGAGTAGCGACCACTCCTTTCTATCTTTATAAACTCCCGAAGGCTTGGCATCTAGTAGGCACTGAGTAAATGTCTGCTGAACAAAAGAAGGCGTGAATGTGTGATGAATAATGCATCCATAGAGTTGCATGTACTGTCTCCCAAAGAAACTTGGGGTTTTTATTGCTCTGAGGTCATGAATGATATGAGATAGAACAGGGTGAGAGAATTAATAAGGCTTATAGTGCCAATGGCCTTAGACCCTAGCACAGAATCAAAGAACATAGGCCAGATTTTAGCATGACTGCCTGTCCAAATGTTTGCCTTTGATGTATTTTTCTTACTCTGCCCCATCTCAGAGTTTAATCTCCCCTTGCTGGCTCTTCCTCAAAATTTCGTATCCTCATATTGCCTCCTAACGGACCAAAACACAAAATAAACCAACCTACAGTGTTCCCTCTCTCCCTCAACCTTCCCTCATTCCATTACATCAGGTGTTGAAGGAGGATGTCAATGCCTTCTGTTAGAAGTTATGTTTTTAAGTTATCAGCAAAAAAGCAAGTTAAATGAATCAGATAGCTCTGAATATAAATCTCCATTAATGAAATTGACTATTATAATTAGATTAGACACAACAGAATTCATATGGCAGCTATTAATAATGTACACACGGTAATTATCATTAATAATAAGTACTATTCTTGGCCATTCCAAGTCCTCCTTTTCCTTGTTGGTTTCCTGTAATCAGCTGTAACAGTTTCCTGTAATAATACATGCAGTTTATTCCCAAACTCAGATGCACTGACACACAAATGCTGGAAAAGAGGAAATGAGGTCAAGGGGGACCTCAGCTGTTATTTGCAGGAGGAGCACATGAAGGGAAGGAGAATGTGTGACAGGAGGGACCTTGCGGGGTGTTGTAGCCAGCTATGGCATGGGTGTGGCTCTGGTAATGCAACTCACGTCGAACCCTCTCCACCCGTTGTTTCCACACCAGCTGTCACGTATATTGTCACTGTCTTTACTGGAGACGTCCGTGGGGCTGGAACAAAATCCAAAATCTACTTGGTCATGTATGGGGCCAGAGGACTTAAGAACAGCGGGAAAATCTTCCTGGAGGGCGGTGTGTTTGACCGAGGCCGCACAGACATTTTCCACATCGAGCTGACTGTTCTCCTTAGCCCCCTGAGTCGGGTCTCCATTGGGCATGGCAACGTGGGTGTCAACAGAGGCTGGTACTGTGAGAAGGTAAGGGACACCCCCAAGGAGAGCTTTCTCTGATCAACCCCTCTCTTCTTTAACTTTGCAACTACAGGCTTTAACCCGAACCCCACTTCCTGCTTCTTTTTGTCTAGTTCAGAGCACATAGGCAATCCCTCTCATTGGGTATTTTGGGTGTAGCATGTCCCCCCCTATTTTGTCTTGCTGGTGGTGAGGAGTGGAGGCTGGTCTGTACATGCATTCAAGGGCCAAACACAGGTTTTGAGTTACCCAGAGGTGCTCAGCTGGGGGTTATAGACTCTCCTGATTGCTGGTGTGGTGTTTCACATTGGCTTATAAATATTTCAATCAATACGTATTTAATCTGCACAGCTAAGGGCACTATAAGTAAAGCAAACAGACAGATTTCAGAATGGGAAATTTTTACTGGTTATGTTTTCGACAAAGTTCTGATAACTAGAATCTACAGAGAACTCAAATTAATCAATAAGAAAAGAACAAATAACCCCACTTCTTTGTGGCAGGAGATTTGAACAGAAACTTCTCTGATGATGACAGGGGAATGGCCAAACACATGAAAACACATGAAAACACATGAAAAAATGTTCATCATCTTTAGTCATCAGAGAAATGCAAAACCAAATCAGAGATATCACTGAACTCCAGTAAATTAGCCCACATCACAAAATCCCAAAACTGCAGATATTGGTATGGATGTGGAGAGAAGGGAACACTTCTACACTGCTGATGGGATTGCAAACTAATACAGCCTTTTTGGAAAGAAGTATGGAGAATTCTGAAGGAACTAAAAATTGACCTAGTGTTTGATCCTGCAATATCATTACTAGGTATCTACCCAGATGAACAAAAATTATTTTACAACAAAGACATTTGCACCAGAATGTTTATTGCAGCCCCATTCATAATAGCCAAGTCATGGAGGCAGCCTAAGTGCCTATCAACCCATGAATGGGTAAACAAATTGTGGTAAATGTATCCCATAGAATACTATGCAACCATAAAAAGATGGAGACTTTACATCTTTTATGTTTACCTGGATGGATCTAGAACATATTCTTCTTAGTAAAGTATCTCCAGAAGGGAAAAAAAGTATTCAATGTACTTAATACTATTATGAAACCAATACGTAAACACTTAAACATTCATACAAACGATAAAACACAAATATAGTCCAGAAAGAAAGAGGGGAGAGGGAAGAGGATGAGGGAGGCTGAGTGGAGGGAGGGTATTTGGTGGAATCTCAATGCAAGGGTACATTTCAAAATAACTCAGAGTATATGATAAATGTCTTAACACAAAAAATTTAAAAAGTATTAAATAATATTTAGTTATATTGTAGAATACTTATATTAATATAAAGAATATACATAATAAAGATATAGAGGAAGTGAAAAAACAAACCTCAATTTGTCTACCATTCAGTTTGAGACAGAACATTCCCAATGTCTTTGAAACTCCTGTGTGTCCATTCTGTCATGTAATCCTCTCTCCCTCAAAGGGCACACACTACTTTGAATTTTGTCTTTGTATATATTGTCTATAACATCAGGTTTCACTCAAGAGTATGCTTTAGAGCAGTGTTTTTCAACCTTTTTTATCTCACAGCACACTTGAACCTATAGTTAAATTTCTGCAGGACACTTAAATTATGTTGATCAAAGAAAAAAAAGAGAGAGTAAAAAAAAAAAAAAAAAAGAATATACTTATTGTGCTTGGAGCTTCTTTCAAAAATAATTTAATTAGGCATGGCTCAAAGGAGTAGGGCGCTGGCTCCATATGCCAGAGGTGGCAGGTTCAAACCCACCCCCAGCCAAAAACTGCAAAACAAAAAAAAAATAAATAAATAATTTAATTAGGCAGTGGCCAGTGAGTAGGATGCTGGCCCCATATACTGAGGGTGGCGGGTTCAAAACCAGCCCCAGCCTGTAACTGGGCACGGCGAGTCTGGGGAGACAAGACTCCAGGCATCTCTGGCCGGTGGGATCTACCTATGATCATCCCTTTGAGGATACAGGGAGCCAGCAAGGGACTTCTGGATCCCAGGGGAGGACAAAAACAGTGGAGAACTGGCAAGTGGCTGCGTGTGTTCGATCAACCTAATCATGCCGGCAACTGTGAGTACAAGCAGCAGTGAGACTGCAAACTGGAAAGGCCTTACCTGTGAACTGTTTTGGTGTTCTTGGACTTGGCACTCAGTTGAGCTGCCTTGGGGAGAGCTTGAGCAGGAGTGTGGTGAACGTTGGGCATTGTCTGGGGCCCCAGAATGAGCCACTGAGCTGGGCGAAGTAAGCCATTGTGAAAGAACTGCTCCGGCAAGCTCCGCCCTCAGGGTCCCAGAGCAAGGATTGGGTGGGACAAAGTAAACTAGTGACTGAGCAGCCTAAAGGTGGGGACTGAACTGCCTTACAGCCTTAATCCTTAGGTGCAGAGTGAGGCAGTTTTGGCACACTGGAGACTTGGGCTGTTGCCCTGGGTAGAGTGCCGTGATGTCACAGCTCATAGCAACCTCAAACTCCTGGGCTTGGCACCACCCAGACCTCCATAAGAGCTGTGGAGTGACACCCGACCAGTGACCCACACACACTGGGCCTCCGCATTCCCTGATGAGGAACTGCAGGAGCCATGCAACCCTACATCCTTCCTCCTGTGTCCTCCAAGCCTCCACACTAGCCTGTTCATCTGGCCAGGGATCCTGGTAGCTGCGTGGCCTCTGGAGCTCTCCCTGCCTCTGTGCAGAGCCCTTCTCCGGGCTAAAGACTGCTGGAGCCTTGGGCTCTCTGTGCCAAAGTCACTGGGCACCGGGAACTCCCAGAACTGTGCACACCACCCCCAGCGCTGTTGCTGGATCCGGGTTTGTCACACACTGGAGATGCTTCCACAACCAGAACGCCCTAGCTAGAGCAGCCCCAGAGGAACTACACAGGGTTACTCCCTACAAAGATACAGCAACAATAGAGTGATCATGCTGGGGTCTAATCTTGGAGAGACACCTCCCCACCTCGGAGGATGGCCAGAGGCAACGGGGAAAAACAATCATGAGGTGAAATCAACAAAAAAACTCTGGCAATATGAATAATCAGAGTAGATCAACTCCCCCAAGGATCAATGGGGCAGAAACAGCACAAGACCCCATGCACAAAGAAATACCTGAGATGTCAGAAATTGAATTCAGGATCTGGATAGCAAATAAGATTGAATTAGAATTCCAAAAGTTATTTCAAGAATTCAATGGATTCAAAGACCAAATGACCAAAGATTTTGACACATTGAGACAAGAAGTTGCATCCCTCAAAGATCT
>CAUYPK010138238.1:0-37767 GCA_963574355.1 Loris lydekkerianus
TCAGGGATCTCAGAGGATGGCCAAGATATTTAAAACATGGTTGAAAAATGAATATAGGAAATGTAGCATTCTAATTCCTAAGACACTTTGCAAAATAGGACATATGAGGCTGGCTAGGTTCACAAACTCATCCTAGAAAAAGTACTACATACCTCAATGCTGAATATCACTACTGTCACCTTAGAAGTACTCTCCTTGGTCATCTGGTGACCGTAGTGATAATCACCAGTGAGGTATGTGGCACTTTTTCTAGAATGAGTTCATGAACTTAATTGTCAAGACTTGCATATTTTCTACTGGCTTAATATTACTCTGAATGATGAACTGAAGTCTGAAATTCCATTAGTATTCAATTTACGTTTAAGATAGACATGGCCATTTTATGTATTAAGACCTCTCTGCATGTTTCAGTTTTACAATTGTCAAAGAGGAACAATAAATACTCTCTGTCTAGTTGTTTCAAATTTTCTCTGTAAGGCACAAATAAAGGAATGCAAATGTTAGATTTAAATAAAGGGACTGAGATGGAAGGTATTCGGATAATAATTTCTTTTGGTTGGGGATATGCCACCTCCTTCTACTGATTCTGGCAAAGTTGAAATATATTTTCTGACAATCAATAAATGTATCTGTTAAGATGGACTAATTTGATAGTTAAAGTGTAGTAGTTGAGGATGACAGGGGCACAAGACAGAATTGGAGAGTTGGGCAGGGGCTGGGCCACATTTGGTCCAATGGGCCATTTATGTTGTATTTCAGTATCCGGTGAAGAATTTTTAACAAAGAATGGCATGACATCATTGATGACTCCTCTGGCTGCTCCCTGGGGAATGGATAGTGGAGGTCCAAGCGTGAAAGTGGGAGCTTTTAGGGGCCATTCCAGTTTCAGATGAGAGAAGATGGTTTAGACTAAGGCGGTAGCAGTGGAAAGGCAGAAAAATGGAGACTTTTGGAATATGATTTGGAAGTGGAGCTGACAGCAGTTGAGGATGAATTGGAAGAGTATGGGTGGTAGAGAGAGGAAACAGTTTAAAAGGTAACTATTAGATGTTTGGCTTAGTGATGGTGCTATTTACAGAGATGAGGAGACTGGGGAGAAGCAGAGCTTTAAAAAATTTTATGAGAGGGAGAGGGAGAGGGAGAAGGAAGCAGTTCCCATTTCCTATTTGAGAACCTTTTGTACATCCTCATTTCTTCCTATGAGGGATGATAAAATACCTGCTTCATGGGTCAGTTTAATGCTATGAAACCAGTAAAACCAATATGCTGAAGTATGGACTTATTACATAGTATGCTGTATCTCACTTGTTTTTTTGGGAGATACTGTGTTTGAAAGCATTTGTTCATTCTTTTTGGGGATTTTGTTGAAGTCTGTAATGTGTCAACTTAATCAGACTGTTACTGGGAAGGGAGTGGCCGGTACTCAGAAAAACCTAGACGCATGCCCATAGGAGAAGAAATTGCTGCTCGAACATAACTATGGATTTACTCCTTCCCTGTGAAGGAGCCAATAGTGAGGTGTGGTGGCAAAAACTGGCTGCCCAAAGTCATTGGCTATTTGTTAAAGATCTGATACTAGTCAGAGTAGATTATCTGCTGTGATGAACTAACCTCAGAAATTTCAATGGCTTATTCTGACTTATTGCTAAGTGAATGACCTATTCTAATTCTCATATCCCAGACATTGCCTTGCTTAGCTATAAAGAAAATCTAAGGCTGGTCTGGCAGCTCATGCCTCTAGTCCTAGCACTCTGGGAGGCTGAGTGGGGAGGATCCCTTGACTTCAGCAGTTTGAGACCAGCCTGAGCAAGAGTGGGACCCTGCCTTTACCAAAAGTAGAAAAATTAGCTGGGCATTGTGATGGGCACCTACAGTCCCAGGTACTCGGGAGGCTGAGGCAGGAAGATCACTTGAACCTAGGAGTTTGAGATTGCTGTGAGCTGGGCTGACATCCTGGCACTCTAGAGCCTGGGGCTACAGAGGTGAGACCCTGTCTAAAAAAAAAAAAAAAAAAAAAAAAAAAAAGAAAAGAAAAGAAAATCTAAGACTGCTATGATATGAAACATCAGCTCTATCCTGCTGTCTGTCTGGATAGTAATAGCTCTTAAATCTTTCTCCAGAGTGCAGAGTGGTGCCCTTTGCTTCAAGGGACAGAATATCTTTTTTTTTTTTTTTTGAGACAGAGCCTCAAGCTGTTGCCCTGGGTAGAGTGCCGTGGCATCATAGGTCACAGCAACCTCCAATTCCTGGGCTCAAGCGAGTCTCCTGTCTCTGCCTCCCAAGTAGCTGGGACTACAGGCGCCCGCCACAACGCCTGGCTATTTTTTGGTTGCAGCCGTCATTGTTGTTTGGTGGGCCCGGGCTGCATTCAAACCCGCCAGCTCAGGTGTACGTGGCTGGCGCCTTAGCTGCTTGAGCCACAGGCGCCGAGCCAAGGGACAGAATATCTTAAAGGGAAGTGGTGTAATTCACGGCTGAGTTAAATTTATGTTGATTCTATTTAAAATAATAGGAGACACAGTAATAATCTTAGTTTTATTTTGCAATGCTCCACAACATGTTTTGGAGACCTGCTTGTACATTTATCTGTTATTATCTCTCTCACTCTCTACACCCAGCCACCCATCCAACCGTTCATCTATTATATCTGTGTTATAAATGTTCCTGGTTTGCCTGGGACCATCCTGGTTTTACCACTGAAAGTTCTGAATTCCAAGATCCTTCTTAGTACTAGGTAAGTTGGGTAATCAGTTATGTGTGCGTGCGTGCACGCGTGTGTGTGTGTGTGTGTGTGTGTGTGTGCGTGCATATGAACCCTATTCCAAGAGGTCTTTAAAAATAGAGTCAACAGCATCTGGTTTCCCCCGCTTTTAACTGATATTTCTTTGACTCCTCCACCCAGGGTGTAGATTTGTACTCTTATGATGCTTAATGGATACTTTTGCCCCACATTTTCACTTCTTTATATCATCAAATAATTGCCGTTCTTTTAAAGACCTTGGGAAGTCTCTTGGAGTTTCTTCCAGCTGGTATGATTCTACCTTTCCAAATCTAGTCTATTCAAACCCTGTCATATAATATCTTAATGTCCTTCCTGTCAAATTTCAGTTACACAGAAACACCCCTTTCCTTGTAATCACATCGACTTCTCACAAATCTCCCTAACAGACATGAAAATGCTTTCTTGTCTAGTTTTTCCTTTTCAATTTTTCACCTCCTTTGTTAATGTTTTCTCTTCCTCCTACGACCATCTTTCCACTTAGTCTTTGGTTAGTTCACAGGGAGTAAAGGTGGTTCAGGATGGGAAACTCTGGCACTGTAAGAGGTAATGGGTCCCCAGTAAAAATTAGTGAAATATGGAGACTTATTTCAGCTGTCTATTGACAGAATATGGGTTTATATTTCCATTCCTTACAAGCTCATTTGCATAGGGCAACAGCTCAGTCTAGGCTGCATTCCGAAGCCTGACTTTGTAGCCCTGATCCCTGGCTCCACTATCTGGCAGCTATATAATCTTGTGCCTCAGTTTCTGCATCCCTAACATGATGAGGATGTTAATCCTACGTACTCATAGGGTTGCTATGAGGATTAAATATGTAGGTTAATATCTGTAACCACTAATAATAACTGTGCTGGGTACAAAGTAAGCACCATGCAGATGTTGACTCATTGAGATAAATGGAATGGTTGATGGGTGCTTTCCCCTTCAAGCAAGTTTGGAAGCACGTACTTTTAATTATTTCCTTCTGTTCTTCAGAGGCTTTTGGCTGTTTTAGAATGCTCTCTTTCTAAGCTTATTAGTGACAATAAGTGGTGGAGTAAAATTGATGGAAGTCTGAGCATGGATGCCAATGGACGTGAGCAGCTGGTGCTTTGGAGTTTTATGTTTGGTTGGCAGAATATCCCGGGGTCGTGTGGTATAAGGTGGAGCTCCTCTTGTGTCTTTACCCAGAAGTAATGCCTGTAGGGTAACTCCTGGTGCTCTGCGCCTCTGGGTAGAATCAGGTACATCACAATCCACTAGGTCCTGTCTCAGGACAGGGCTGGGCTGATTAGTTTTGGAAGGACCTGGGAGCAGAATGGTAGAGACCAGAAGTGGCCTCTAGTCAGGGATGGGCAGGCGCAGGGAAGAAGACCCTGGCAATTGTTGTAGACCTTCATCCTCCAGCCTACATTTAACTAACTGAATTGAGCTCACACGAGCTGCAGGAAATTCCTGTAGTGTTCTAGGCCCAGGCAGTTTGAGCTGAAAAAAGAGACTGCTCAGAGGAAAGGGACTCCTTAGTTGGGACTGAAAAACGATGCCATTTTGTCATGACATCAGATGTACTTCCCTATCTGCCTATTGTCTCCGTAGTTTCTGGCTCTAACTGTATCTCTTTATTTGTGAATAAATGTCATCGTTTCCAGCTTCTATCTGCTCAGTGAATGGTGGAAAGTAGAAAGAAGAAAAATCTCATCCCCGTTCCTACTGCTGAGAGGTATTCATTGTATGGTTGGATATGGTTCATTCGCTTCCCTATTGTGTCATGTACTTAAAAATTTTAATAAAATATTTAACATACGCCAGATGATACAAGGAACAACACAGCCTCTACCCAGGTACCTACCATCCTGCTTTAGACACGAGACAATCATAAGGACCACTGAGACTCCCTGTGTGCCCCTTTCTTGCCGTGTCTCTTTCCTCCCTCTAAGAGAGAAATATTATTCTGCATTTCTTCATATTCTTACTGGACATGCATCTGACTCTACTTAGTGTAAAGTGTTGCTTTGCATATTTTATACTACTTATGAAAGTATTTTTTCTGCAATGTGCACTTGATGCTCAGTATTACGCCTATGGCATTTAGAAATGTGGATGTACCTTCAGTTCCTCCATTTCCATTGCTCTCACAGTCATTTTCAACTGGTGTGCCGCACCGCACTTGTGTGCCATGAGAGATCTTAGGTGTGCAGCAAAGAATTTTAAAGATCATTAATTAAGGTGGCGCCTGTGGCTCAAAGGAGTAAGGCGCCAGCCCCATATGCCAGAGGTGGCGGGTTCAAACCCAGCCCCACCCCCCAAAAAGAAAAGAAAAAAAAGAAAAAAGACCATTAATTAAATTATTTCTGAAAAAAGTTCAAAGCACAGTAAGTATATTCATTTTTTTGCTCTTTTTTTTTGGATCAACATAATTTAAGTGTGCCTCTGAAGTTTAACTATAGGTTCAAGTGTGCCGTGACATAAAAGGTTGAAAAGCACTGCTGTTTAGCATTCCTTTCTATGACTTGAGTAGCATTTATTCATCTATTCTGTTATTAATAGAAATGAATGATCAACTCATTACTTGTTTTTATAGTTCACTGTTACAAATGATGAACTTCTCTGTGGCTGGCTCTTCACATATGTGTAGAAGGTTTCTCCTGGGTATAGTCCCAGGAAAGGAAATTCTTCCATTTTACTAGATAATTGTCAAATTATGGTACCAATTCCCATTACATTGTTTGCATCAACACTGGGCATTGTCAGACTTTAAATTCTACTGATTTCATGGTGTAAAATGGCATCTCATTGTTATTTTTACATGCTTCTTCCCATCAACTGAACCCCTTGTTTTTTTGCATGTATTTTCATACAGTTAAGATCATCCTATGTGCATATATCTGTGTATATTTTTACACTTATAATTAAAATGTAAGTATTTCTCCTTCTTATGTGCTCTTCATAAACAATTTTTAATGGCAATGTGATGTCCCAACATATGAGTGGAATAAAACATTCTTCTATTACTAGAAATTTAGGTTGTATCCAGATTTTTACTGTGATAGCTGAGACTCTAAACGCATTTGACTAGAAAGCTTTTTATGTATTTTGGACGATTTCCTTAGGCTGGCTTTCCAGAAAGTGAATTATTGGGCCAAATAGTATGTACGATTCTAGAGTCCTTGCTCTGTCTACTGCCAAATTGCTCTTCAGAAGGCTTGTTCCAATATTCTTGCCAACCAGAAGTATACAATTAGGACCTGGAACTTGAAGGGCACTGCTGATGTCTTTTCCTGATTCTGGGGAGAGTGGTTCCACATACTTTCTATAAGCAACTCAGAGTATTTACTGGACTAGAAGGCACAGAAGAGGTACTGGCACTCAGGAGAAGGATCAGAGGCTGAACTAGTGTAGGATAAGTCTGCTTCTCCCCCTTTCCAGGTAGGACTGGCTGCAGGAAGGAAGGGCAAGGCAACTTAGGACTAACTGATGTATTGCTGCTTCTTTAGCCCATATCTGTCATCTTTTTCGTCTCCTTTCTTTTTGATTTTCAAGCACATGATCATTTCTGCAGATAAAGACATAGGGGAACCAGAAGTCACTTTTTTTTTTTTTTTTTTTGCCAGGGTACAGTGCTGTCATCCTCGCTCACTGCAACCTCAAACTCCTGGGCTCAAGTGATCCTCCTGCTTCAGCTTCTCAAGTAGCTGGGGTTAAAGGTAGGTGCCACCCCAGACAGCTAATTTAAAAAATATTTTGTGGAGAGGGATCTTGCTATTGCCCAAGTTGGTCATGAACTCCTGGCCTCAAGTGATCCTCCTGCCTTGGTCTCCCATATTGCTAGGAGTATAAGCAAGAGCCACCATGCCCAGACTCACTTTTAAATTTTCATTCAGCCAGAGTCTCCCTTTGTCTCCCAGGCTGATCTGAGTGGTATCATCATAGTTCACTGCAGCTGTATCTGGTGGACTCAAGCTACCTTCCTGTCTCAGCCTTCCAAGTAGCTAGGACTATAGGCCTGTGCAATCATGCTAATTTTTACATTTTTTTTTTATAAAGATAGGGGTCTCACTGGTCTCAAACTCTTGGGCCAAGTGATCCTCCCAGTCAGCCTCCCAAAGGGGTGGGACTACAAGTGTGAGCTGCCAGTCTTGGCCAAGATTCACTTTTTAAGAAACTGAATCAATTTCATTATTCCTTGGAATATATTATCCATAATATTGCATACTTAATTAAATCTAACAAGTATTAGACACCTGCCATATTCCAGGCTAGTCCCTGAGAATACGATGGTGAACAAAATATCTTACAGCAGTTTATTATTATTAGCTAGAATGCTATAGTATTATTCTTAGTATGCAAATACTCTATGCCATATGTAATGGTTATAGAGAATTGAAACATACATGTCTATTATTAGCAATACTTAAGATGCTATCATGACTAGCAGTCCCTGAGAATTTGTTGTTATGAGAATGTGATTTTCTGAGCCCTGCTGGAAATGAGGTATCACAGTATAGGTGGGAAATTTTTCCTGAGTTCCCAGATCTTTCATAGCTGAGCCAGCATGCCAGATTGGTTGCTTATTAGAACTGGCACGGTGCCTTGTGGGGCTAATGTGTTAATACTCAGTAGTGCTCCTCTCGGGCACTGCCCTGCCCTTCATTAACGTCCCCCAGGATCTGCCACTGCCATGTGGGTCTCCATTCTGCCCCTGCTGCTCTGCTAAGAGCCTCCAGGAGTGGGGCTTCAGAGCCACTCATACATCATAGGTGACTCTTTAAAAAGAGATCTTAGAGATGGCAGGATAATTTAACAGTCATGCGTAACATTTGTTGCTCCAGAGGCTAACATAATGATGAAAGCAGTGAAACCTTGGGGTCCAGAGCAGGGTCTTTTCACCTGAGAGGGTGAAGAAGGCTCCTGGTTATCTATGCATGTTGTGGAGGGGTCTCTTTCTTCATTTTTTTTTTTTTGATCTTCCTTTGAATGTTCATTTATTTGCTAACAGGTCATGAGGGAAGAAAGGATACAGAAATAGCTAAGGAGAACACTGGGGTATCTTGGGTTGGTATGAGAGAGTGAATCTTTTTCCTTGCATGGTGAAAACTGGAAGGGATTTGAAGAGACCTGGGCAGGCTTGGCCACAAAGCCAGGTGGCAACCTCTTAGCTATAAATATCGTACTCCAACTCTTCACGGAGAGGGCTTTCTTAGGCTGTATCCTGTGCTGAACGCTAAGGCCAGCCTTCGTTCCTTTATGCACACATTCCTAATAAGGATTAGGACATCACATACTAGTAGTCTTGGATAAAATTTCTCAACATGAAAGAACTATGTCTGATTTATTAATCGTACAAGCATATTCATTATTACTATTATTATTAAAACTAATGAATTCTACTTGGGTTTGAATTGCCATATAATTAGAGAAATAAAATTCTCTTTCTGCATGCTGAACTCATTGAATTGGATCATTTGAATACACCAGCCTGTTCTATTATTAATTTCAGGGTTTTTCAGTTCAGCTTCAATTAAAATCAAACATTTATTTTATTACTTTGCATCGAATTGAACTGAATTATTATCTTTGAGAGGAAATGTGGATAATAGATGCACAAGGCAAGGCAATGTATGCAATGGTAATAGAATTAAAACAGTATAATATGGTACTCTCCCTCTGTCTCACCCTGACCCTGCGTGTCTGCCCCTCCTCAGGGGCACCCACTGTCATCAGGGTTCTTTGTGTGCATGTGTTTGTGTATGATATCCTTTGAGAGATTTCTCAGAGATCTATCAACATCTCTGTGTAGCTGTATCTAGATCTGATTTTATTTTACATAAATGAGAGTGCAGTATATACTTATTTGTCTTTGCTTTTTACTTAATATAATGTGCTGTCCACGGCTTCATATCTTTTGTGAATAGCTGCATAGCATTTCACTGTAACCCAAAAAATGTCTGGAGCACCCAGCATGTGCTGAGTGCTGACTGGGAAGTAAGGATGATTATGACAGGCCTCTATGTACCTGGGACTCACGCTCTGGTGGAAGAGAAGGTATATACCTTATCAAGAAGGATAGGCTGTAGGTGTGCTGTAAGAGAGGTACAAGCTGAGTTCAGAGAATGAATTTAGGAGGAAGAGATTAATTCTATTTGAAGACCTGAGAAGTCCTGCCAGAAGTGGAGCTTTGAATAAGGTACTGAATAATCAGTAGATCTATGGCAGGTGCTGACATGGGCTAAGGACACTCACGCAGGGACAGGTGGAAGGGGATGCATGCTAAATCCATGCAGGGCATGATTACTATGTATGGGACGTGGGTGAGACATCAAGTAGGTGGTGGTGGTGGGGGTGTTGGTGGGAGGATGGGAGTGGGGGCAAAGCTGGAAAGATGGTTTGAGGCTTTGAATGCCAGAGTGAAGAGAGAGCAAAGCTGCATGTGCGCGCGTGCGGGTGTGTGTGTTTGTGTGTGTGTGTGTGTGTGTGTGTGTGTGTGTGTGTAGTGGAGGCCTGGAAAAGTGGGTGGAGACAGAGGAGGGCAGGCTTTTGTATAGGCCAGATGTAGGGAGAGACTGAATTAGAGTGAGTTTTGTGGGGGGAGGGAAAGGAAGGGATGAATTCCTGAGACATCACAGAGCTAATTTTTCTTATGAATAAGGGTTGGCAGCTTTGTAACATCATTAGCCATTCTAAATCTATTCCCTGATGAACTTGGAGTTTTGAATTTCTAATGAGGACAATCTGACTGACAACCCATTTAGGATAATACACTTTAATAGAAAAGTCAAAGACACTTATTTCAACAGGGACACACAACACCATTAATCTGCGGAAGAAAAAATAACGGTGGGTTGGCACCCTCTGCCATGCAGCTATCATGGACATGGCTGATTGGAAAAGTCACTGGATAATTGTATACGTGGGATTCTGAATTGGAACAGAGACCACACTTCTGGGTCCAATTGTGCCACTGCTTGCAAAGGTGATTGTTACAAGTGAACGTGCTAGAAAATCTTTAAAGGGCAAAAAATGAAGGAAAGGAAAATGCTCCAGATAACCTTAAGAAAGTATACATGACATTTTGCAAGCCAACTTCATGAGATTGTCCCTAACATGAGCACCGTGGTGACAATTGGTCATCACTTGGTTTTCTGCATTGTTTTGGAACCTCTCACAATTCCAAATGGTTCTCTATTAGGAAATGGGGAATGAGACAATTAGCACATGAATTTATTTGTCAAATTCAAATCGATTAGACCCTTAAAACGGTATACTATATTCCTTTCAGCCAACAGCAGCTTTTTTTTTTTTTTTTTTTTTTTATAAACTAGACCTCTCCTTGCCCTCCGGGGAGAAATACATGTAGCACAGTAAGTGAAATTAATACCTTTTCTATGTGCCCCTAATAAATAGTTTCTTGCCCTGAGCAAGTGGCTATTTGTAAGGCTTGTCAAGTATTTTAAATTGCAGGCTGGAAAGACACTCAGGTGAGTGAGTCATTGCTTTTGTTTGGCCTAAGCCACTTTAAAATTTCAAAGTGGGTGGTGTGTCACAGCAAAGACTCTATGAGTCCTCACCATCCTCCAGGTTGGGAATTTTCTGTGACTTGAGAGTTATGACTATGTGGGGTGAGAACAAGTGGCTGGAACTCTTTGTCCTACGTATTCCTTGGGGGCCAGGGTGGCTGGGAGGGTGAGCATTAAACGAGCTGCTGGCTCGATTAGTCATTGCCCAGGCTCCATAATGCAAAAATCCCTTCTGCATTTGCTCTGTCCCTGACCTTCTCTGAATACTCCCAGAGTCAGACACATTTAATTGTTAGCAAGTTTCTTTTTCTTTTTTTTTTTTTTAATTATAGATAAAAATATGCACCATAGATGTGGCCCAACCTGTTAGCAAGTTTCTGAGACAGCGAGTTGATTTTGACTTCTTTTGTTTTTTAAATTTTTAAATTTTTAAATTTTTTAAATTAAATCATAGCTGTGTACATTGATATGATCGTGGGGCATCATACACTAGCTTCATAGACCGTTTGACACGTTTTCATCACAATGTCAACTTCTTTATAATCACTCAGAGAGCAAAACTTAGGGTGCCCAAAATCTCTTGGGGTTGCTTTTTCCTTTTTTTCTCCTCTTAAATATTTTTATCATGTTAAATATGACACAAAAGTAGAGAAAAACTATATAAAAAAGACTATGTATTTCTTGTTAAACATGACACAAAAGTAGAGAAAAACTGTATAAAAAAGACTATGTACTTCTTGTAGTCCCAGCTACATGAGAGGCTGAGGCAAGACAATTGCTTAAGCCCAAGAGTTTGAGGTTGTTGTGAGCTGTGATGCCACAGCTCTCTACTGAGGGTGACAAAGTAAGACTCTGTCTCAAGGAAAAAAAAAAAAAGATTATTCCTTATTTACTCTCGGCAGTTATCAGTATTTTGATAACATTATTTCACCAATCTCTTCCCTCTTCCTAATCTTATAGGATTAGTAATCTTACAGAGTCATCTGTGTCTACTCACTCCACTGGGCATCTCTCCAAGATGACAGCTTTCTCTCACATACTCATAAGGTGATTATTACACACAACAAATCTAATAATAGATTCACTTCATATATATTCGTATTGTCCTGATTGTCTCTAAAATGTCTTTTAAAGGTGGGTTGTTTGAATCAGGGTGCAAACAACATCCCTTTATTAAACATTGCATTGGCTTTTCTATTTCTTAAGTGTCTTCTGATCTGTGACAGTTGCCCCAATCTCTTCATTTAAAAAAAAAAAAAAAATTTTTTTTTAACTTGCCATTGTAGCTAGCAGACCCCTATTTACTTTAAGAATACTGCTTATATGTTGAAGAAACCAAATAACTTCTCTTATAGAATGTGCCACGTTCTGGCTTTGGTTGCGATTGTGTATTTTGAAGGTCTGGTGTACCACAGAACCGTTTGGTAAACACAGCTTGGGTGCAATATGGAATAAACCTTCTTCCTTTTCTTCTCACCAGCCCTTCCAATATTTGAGGGCAGCAAATTCTGTCTTTAGACTTCTCTTGTTTGGGGCAAATGTCCCCAGTACTTTCAAATTTTCCTCTTGAGGCTCACTGTAGCACCGTCTGTTTGCTTCTCTCTTCTCGGCATGTTCCTACACAGCGGTGGCCCACCCTCCCATGTGGGGTGGGGGCCTGAGGAGGTGCTTGGGGAAGGCCTTCACAAATAGGAGGTGTCCACCTGGCGCAGAAAGGGAGGGCCCTCCAGCTGGCCAAAATAAACTGTCAGTAGTTTGAATTTTACATTGTGCTCTTTTCAGAACTGTCTTCACAAGTTTCTGGTGCCACCTTTCTTTTTAATTGTTTAACAATGAACAGAATTTGTTCATGAAATGGAATTTTCAGGTGCAGCTTGATCTTGAGCTGATTGGACTCCTCTCTGTTCCTCTGCTTTCCTCTCCTTCCTCATTGCTCTATCCCAGTGATTTTCTTTCTTTCTTTCTTTCTTTCTTTCTTTCTTTCTTTCTTTCTTTCTTTCTTTCTTTCTTTCTTTCTTTCTTTCTTTTTTTTTGAGACAGAGTCTCACTTTGTCACCCTTTGTAGAGTGCTGTGCGTCACAGCTCACAGCAACCTCCAACTCTTTTGGGCTTAAGTGATTCTCTTGCCTCAGCCTCCCGAGTAGCTGAGGCACTACAGGCACCCACCACAACGCCCGGCTATTTTTTGTTGCAATTCTCATTGCTGTTTTAGCTGGCCAGGGCTGGGTTTGAACCTGCCACCCTCGGTATATGGGGCTGGCGCCCTTACCCACTGAGCCACAGGTGCCACCCTATCCCAGTGATTTCCAACCAGTGTGCTGTCAGAGGATCTTTAGGTGTGCCACAAACATTTTTAAAGACCATTCATCAAATTATTTTCAAAGAAATTCAAAGTACAGTAAGTATATTCCTTTTTAAATTGTTTTTTTGATCAACATTATTTCAGTGAGCCACAGAAGTTTATAGGTTCAAGAGTGCTGTAAGATAAAAACACTGCTCTAGCCGGGTGAGGTGGCTCATGCCTGTAATCCTAGCACTCTGGGAGGCTGAGGCAGGTGGATTGCTTGAGATCAGGAGTTCTAGACCAGCCTGAGCAAGAGTGAGACCCTGTCTGTACTAAAAAATTAGCAGGTCTTAGAATGGGTACAGGCCATTGCACTAATGTACACAGCTATGATTTAACAATAATAATAAAAAAAAAGCTAAAAAAAAAAAAAATTAGCAGGGCCTTGTGTTGGATATCTGTAGTCCCAGATATTGGAAAGCTGAGGCAGGAGCATCACTCAAACCCAGGAGTTTGAGGTTTTACTTCAGCCTGGGACAACAGAGTGAGACTTTGTCTTAAAAAAAAGAAAAAAAGAAAAACACTGCTCTGTCTCCAGGCAGATTCTCCTCTGGTGGTTACTCGAGGACTATAGCACCCTTCCCAGCCACAGTCTTTGTCCTGTTCGACAAGAAAGGGCAAGTTCTACTTCCTGTGATATTTCTAATCTTCAGAGACTTCTGACTGCTGCAAGTTCGCCTGGATTGAAACAAAACTTTACCTTTAGTTTATTTCCCAATTGAGACTATTTCTGGACACACTGAACCTTTCACTGAGTCTAGTGAGAAGCAAGAGAAACCCAACATCCATGGATGGAGGGGACCTCAAACTTTATCTTGGTCAGTCTCTGGTCTCTGATAGTTCAATGTCTCACCCTTTTATCAGTTTAGGCCCAGAGAGGTTAGATGATTTTCCAGAGGTCACACGGAAATCTGAGGGCAGAGCTGGGTCAGAATCTCTCTCCTGTGGAGGCTGAAGCTCTACTTCACAGGCGGAATCCCACTCTGGCCTTCATTCCTTGGGTGAATGTTTGAGTAAAAATTCCATTTTTACTCCACAACATCTGGAACTGCTTGTCCAGTTCCAGAACTGCTTGTCAGCCCTGAGCATGCCAGTTGTTCTGGGGGCCACAGGGACAGAAGCTACCTCTCCTGGCCTTTCTTTTGAACCTTGGCGCCAGGAGATGGCGATTTCTCAGTAGGCAGGGCTTGTGATCTTTGGACAGTTTTACTTCAAACATTTTAAAAGGACAGATCTTTTTCTTTTTTTAAGGAGACAGAGTTTCACTTTGTCACCCTTAGTACAGTGCCATGGTGTTGCAGCTTACAGCAACCTCAAACTCTTGGGCTCAAGCAATGCTCTTGCTTTAGTCTCCGGAGTAGCTGGGACTACAGGAGCCTGCCACAATGCCCAGTATTTTTAGTGGCAGGGTCTTGCTGTCGTTCAGGCTGTTCTCAAACCTGTGAGCTCAGGCATTCCCCCTGCCTCACCAGACCCTGCATAAAAGGTCAGATCTTAGACATTTCAGGGGAAGATACTCTGGGGTACAATACCTAAATAATTTATGCTAAATGTAGCACACACACATAGATATAATGTATATGGGGTTTTAAAACTTGATATTTATTGGACCAATACTACTAAACACAAATAATAAAATTAAATAACCTGCAACCTTACTATCATTTTTAGCTCATTTACTTTAATGCTTCCTTTTCATTCCCAGTTCCTGTACATACCTATTCGCAGGGTGAGAGTAATGAAGAACAGTCAATGGCAATGCCTCTAGGATCATCTGGGTCTGGGTTCAAATCCTGATGCAGCCACTTATTGGGTGACCTTAGGCAAATTACTTAAATTTGCAGCCACTTATTGGGTGACCTTAGGCAAATTACTTAAATTTGTTTTTATCTGTAAACTGAGGATAATAATAATAATAATAATAATAATGTTATACTCATCAATTAATTTTTGTGAGTATCAATTGGGAGAACGCTTGTAAAGGTGTTAGTATAGTGACCAGCCCATATACCCTGCAGACAGAGCTATGATAATGCTATCATTATAATTACACTTTTTACATAGTGAAAGTTGTAATATTGGTGTATCTTTTGCTATTTCATGTAATATGTAATCAACATGAAACATATCAACTGAAATAATTAAAAATTTCTATAGAAAGAGTTTCTTGGGAAATCCAGGATGTTATCCTCCTCTCATCCCCTGTCTAAATTTCCTGCCTTGACATCACATTTTGAGTCCCTCGCAGCCCTTGATTACCTTGGGTTCACACATGACAGCTAGGCACAGCTCCTCCTCTCCTCTCTTTGGCAACTAGGCTAGAAATGGAAGGGTCAGGGGGCACAGAGATCATCTTGCAGCCAGTAAGTGGCTTCACAGGGCAGTGCTTGGGTGCACAGAGCCTTGGCTGTGCCCATGCAAGCTGGTGAAGATCCTGCCACAGGACTTCTTAGGAAGTCTAGCGTTTCCCTCTGCACTATTGAAGGTATGTATATAACCTTGCAGTTAGAGTTAGTCTTTCTCTTTGTTTTATTTCAAGGGGCTCTCTTGAAATGGCCAAAATTCATCATTAAATAGTAGACACTCCTGTGAAAGAAAAAGAGGCATAGGGAGGCCTTCAAAGAGAGAATGGACTCCTAATAAGTCCATATGGCTGGGCCAGGGTGTGGCCGGGGCAGCTGAGGATAAGAGGAAAGCTGACTGTCACAGGTTCCTGCCACAGGTCCCCCCGGCTTATCCTTTTTTAGAAGATGCCACTTAAGCATTTAGAGATGTAAAGGCCTGATATCCTGATATCTCTATCTAGGTTAGCTCAGGGGCATAGGCAAAATGGTCAAGGTGGTAAAACTTGTCTCTTACAGTTTCATAAGTCTCGTGTGTGTCTCCTGCTTTGCCTCTGTCCACTTTCTCACCCTCTCAGTCATAGAATGCTCTGCTTGTTCCCTAGGCCGTTCAGATAAAACCAAATCACAGGTGTTAAGGATGTTACCTTCCTGGGAAGGTGTAACATTTGTAACATTTGGAGAGAGGGAAATGCTTGTTGCTACTCAGAATCTGGAGACTTGGACTACAATATCATTAATTGATGGGTTGCTCTTGAGCTAAACTTCAATATCTCTGGCCTCATTTTCTTATCTGTCAAGCAATACAATAATTAGATGATCTTAATATCTAGAACTGTTTTTTGGTGAGTATCTGTATGTGTGAATCAAGGGATCAAGGATACATTTAAGTAGACGGCCTTTCCGGTGCCTTCTAAATCAGTCACAATCTGCCTCCTGCTCCATGTTCCTCCCCTGAGAGATGCCAGGAAACTGGGGGGTTCAGGGTGAGGGCAAGAGGTAACACATCTTGTGTTGTGATCTGTGCCTTCTGTGGCCACCAGCTGGGGACCACCAGATGGATTACCCTTTTAAAAAATCCAGAGCAACTGGAGGAATTGACAGATGCTGCCTGCTGTCCATGGCTCTGTTCTCAGGCGAGGGACAGACATGTGGATGGCCATTCATATATGTTTAACCTGCCTTAGGCTAGATACTTTGGAGAAAGTAGGTGACACACCATCTCTCCCTCCCACCAGTTTTGACATGAAAAGGCACAGCTTTATGAATGGAAGTATGAGTGTTTTTGGAAAAGGTTTTCCTCTTTTGTAACCTCTCCTTTCCTGCCTGATGGTTTTGGCCCTTTCTGGGGTGCTGCTTCAATGGGGCCACAGCGAGTTTAGTCTTTTGGCTTGATTTCTGCTGTCCTTTGCCCCTGCTGCTATTTTTTTTCCCCACGTAGAGAGGGGTCTTGCTGTGTTGGCTAGGCTGGCCTTGAGCTCCAGGTCTTAAGAGATTCTCCTGCCTCAGCCTCCTAAGTAGCTGGGATTATAGGTGCATATAATTGCACCTGGCTTTCTTCTGCTGCTTTTAAATTTTTCATAGATTGGTTTGCTGGCTCTTCTCCCTTTCCCTTTATCTTTCCCTCTTTCCCTTTTCTCTCTTTCTTCCGCCCTGACTCTCCCTTCTTTTATCTCCCTTCCCTTCTCACTCCCTTCCAATACAATTTTATTCAAGTCCAATACAATTTCACCTACTATATGTTAAAGGGAAAATAAGCCACACATAGTCATGTAGAGAAGTAGTTAAAAACAAAGTAACACATGCCATTGTAGAATTAAATTTATAGATTTAATGCAAGCAACTTTAAATTGCATAATGATGAAAGTAACTTACTTGGACTCAGCATTAGGGCAAAGGTTTTACAGAGGAATTTGGCATGGGTCTTTTTTATTTATCTGTTGCCTGGGCTGCACTGTAGTGGCATTATCCTAGCTCACGGCAACCTCCAACTCCTGGGCTCAAGCAATCCTCCTGCCTCAGCCTCCCAAGTAGCTGGGACTGCAGGTGTGTGCCACCTCATCTGGCTAATTTTTCTACTTTTTGTAGATAGGGACTTCACTCTGCTGCTCAGGCTAGTCTGAACCTCAAATTGATCCTTTTACCTTGGCCTCCCAAAGTGTAAGGATTACAGGCGTGAGCCACTGCCACCTGCCTGGTGTGGGTCTTGGAGGATGTGTAAGAGTTCACCAAATGTGTAGTGGTGGGAAGAGGTACCTGTATGTGTGATGGAGCCAGCAAGTCTAGAGAGCAGCAGAAGACAGAGACCATCCCTCATGTGCAGGAGTAAGATGGGAGAGACAGGCCAAACCCATGTTCTGAAGAGTTGGTAAGTGATGTGGAGGAGTTTATACCTTTATTCTGGTCAAAAGCTTCCAATGATGTTGCAAACTTTCTAAGCAGGGGATATGCAGGAACACCTCTGAATTTTAGCTAAAAGCTCAAAATTATGTTATCATAACAGACAATAATAATAATAGTAATAGCTAACATTTATTGGGCACCTATTATGTGTTAGAGACCCTATGTTAACCATTTTACATCCATTATTGCACTTGGTTCTTCACATCACATTACAGTGTGGAGTGTTCTGGGATGAAATGCGTCCTCTTCAAATTCACTTGCTGAAGTCTTAACCCCTAGTATCTCAGAATATAATCATTTTGGGAGATCGGTTCTTTACAGTTTTTGGCTGGGGCTGGGTTTGAACCCGCCACCTCCAGTGTAGGGGGCCGGTGCCCTACTCTTTTGAGCCACAGGCGCGGCCTGAGATAGGTTCTTTAAAGAGGTAATGAAGTTGAAAGGAGGCTGTTAAGGTGGGCTCTCATCCTATTTGAATAGTGTCTTTATATGAACATGCAGAGACTCCAGAAATGTGTGCACACAAAGGAACAGCCACGTGGGGGGGGGGGGCGGGGGGGATGCAGTGGGAGATCCTGTAATTGAGAATGGAATCAGCCTTGCCCACATCTTGAACTTGGACTTCCAGCTTCCAGGAACATGAGAAAAAACTACTGTTATTAAGTCACCCAGTCTGTGGTATTTCCTTATGGGAGCCCTGTGGGGTTGTTAAACCCATGTTGTAACCAGGGCACAGAGAGACATTTTCATGGGATTGCACAGCAAACCTAGGGCAGAGAGGGGATTGAATCATAAGTCACAACATCTTGGGGCCTTCTCAGAGTCTGAAGGGGCCCAGAGGCTGTGAGGAATAGCAAACATGGCAGAAGAATGGGCCCATGCTTTAGGCTAGCTGTGTTTCCCATACTCTTGGTTCATTCACAAATATGCCACTAACTTTTCTCTTTTTCCTAGTTATATTAGCAACATCAAAAAGAAATCCAACAATTTCTTCTAGGTCAAGGGTGAGAATCTGGAGGTATATTTTAATACCTAGGAAACAGTCCATATTAAAGTGATCAAGAAAGATCTACGAGGCTGCCTCCCTTGCTGTAAATTGTGTGCTTTTGTTACAGATGATTATTGCCATCTTCCACGGCAGCTGCTACTGAGCGTTGCCCTGCGTCTGTAGCCTGTTGGATCACCCAGTCATCAGTCTGGCTTTGCAGAGTGCACAGTTTGGGTTTTCCAGGGTATAACTCAGTGTCAGGGTGAATTTATGTGCTGCTTAAGCCCCTGCAGCCTAGAGATAGGAAACACACACTAAATGCTGTAATTATATTTTTCGAGTGCTGGGTTTGTGCTAATAAATCAGAGAAGGCCTGGCAGGGTTGGGACTGGTGCTAAAGACAGTAATGTCAAGAATCTGGCCTCTCACCACCATCCCCAGCCCACCAGATTCTAGCAAGGAGGCCAAGGGGGTCTGCATAGCAGGGGAGCCCAGGATTTAGCACCTGGATACACAGCCACTTGAGAATTTTATGTGTCCTTGTCCCTTTTCAAGAAAACAAAGGGGCTTGGCTCCCATGCTCAGTGGTTAGGGCGCCGGCCACATACACCAGGGCTAGTGGGTTCAAACCCGTCCCGGGCCTGATAATAATGACAACTCCAACTCAAAAATAGCCGGGTGTTGTGGCAGGTGCCTGTAGTCCCAGCTACTTGGGAGGCTGAGGCAAGAGAATCACTTAAGCCCAAGAGTTTGAGGTTGCTATGAGCTGTGATGCCACGGCACTCTATTCAGGGTGACACAGTGAGACTCTGTCTCAAAAAAAAAAGAAAGAAAAGAAAACAAGGGAATTTACAAAAGCCTCTCCTCACTGTGCTGAGGGCTCATGGGAAGTATGAGGAAGATTTATGAATGAATAATGAACATAATTGGTTCCCCTTTCTCTGCCTCTTTATCCTTCTTCCTTATCTTTTCATTTTATTCCCATTTTTTCTTATGAAAATGAATGCTACAAAGATGGGAAGAAAATATTATACTATGAGTAAAAATGTTCTGCATGTATAGTCAGGAGATCTGGATTTTGGTTGTGACTTTGCCGCTGATTGGCCATGTGAGTCTGGGGAAGTCATTTTACCTCTCTGGTTTCCATTTCTGACTCTGTGGAATGAAGGGGCTGGACCATGTAACTTCTGATATTTCATGATCCTCGCTGCTCTGAACTCTGTGGAAGAAAGTTGCAAGACAGAAGTTGAAGGAAATCAATTAATGTGCATTGTTGGTGTTGGGGTCAGACCGGAGGAAGCGATGTGCTCCCTCGTTTTCATTTTGACAGTCCCTTCTCTCACATCTGTATTACCCAGCTGTGTGCACCTGTTTCTCACCGGCCCTTGCTCTTGGGCATTCCATGGACCATGCTTTAGGCATTTTCCAATACTCACCTTATAGGCCAAACTTTACCAGTTCTGGGTCCTAGTCCCACGTAGCACGCTCAGGTGAAAGAAACAAAATGGATGAACAATTTCATAATAAGGAGTAAATAATTTATTTTCTCCAAAAAGGCATCACTTTTTCAGATGCCATAGCCTCTTCAGTCCAATAACCACTTACTGAGCACCTACTATGTGTAAATTGTCCCCGCCCTCCCGGGTGCACACTTTAGGGAGGGTGGTACACCATCGACTGTGATGCAAGCAATTCTGTGAGGAGGGGAGGAAAACTGTGCTGAGCTGGGTCTTGATAGGTGAAAGGCAGCAGTGGGTGGAGGGGAGGGCAGGCTGGTTGCCAAAAACCTATTGGATAAAGGGCAAGGAGAATTCAAAGCGTGTTTAGTGAACAAAACAGAAGATGCGCTCAGTGGAAGCAGAGTGACTGGGTGTGAAGAGTCTGGGCTGCCTCTGTTGGCAGTTGGGAGCCACTGAAGGTGGGCTGGGTTCTGGCATGAGCAAAGCTGTGTTCACCCTAGAATTCAGCCTGTTGGAGGACCGGGTGGGAAGTGCAGGTGCAGCGTGGTCTTTCTGCTCCAGGGCCCCAGAGTCCTACACTTGAGGGGGCACATAGGTATCAGAACTGATAGGAGGCACCCTCTGTGACCTTGTAACAAGTGTGATCAGAATAGGGGACGTTGGTAACTTTGTATGTAGTTGAGAGCTTTGGTTTTGGATCATATAGGAAGCTCTTCTGGGGATTCTTGGGGTGATTTGGGAGGAACTGGCAGGGTCAGGATGGAGGTAGAGCCAGAGAAATGACTTTGTGTGAATGTCACCACCTCACTGGGAAGCTGTTGTCAGAGAAAAGGAGGAGGTTCTGTGGGCAGTGGTTTGGGAGGAAAAAAGGGCTCTGTTGACCAAGTCTTTATGGAACTCCAGGGAAGGGGATGTGGCTTTTAGTGACATCCCACGGAGGAGGCTGGGGTGGGCACTTGTTTGGCCTCTGCTCAAGGCTGATGCTGTCCAGACTTCTTTTTATGCCCCCAAAGATTGAGGTGGGAGGGTGGGGGCAAATACTATGAATTCTTTGTCACCTTGCTCATCAACATCCCAGGACGCGATATTGATCTAGTACCTTTTGGTATTGTTTTGAATCTCTTGAAACCTAGAGATTAGCTACTGGGCTTCTTCCTGTAGCAGACAGCACTCGGGAAGATCTGAAGGGAGAAGAGCTGGCCTGTCCTCTTCTCCTGGGTCTGTCAGACAGACAGATCCTGGCAGCTTGCTCCCCCCTCACCCGGGAAATGTGGAGAGGGCGCATAGGCGAGGTGGGAAGACCCTTCAGTGCAGGATAGGGACCAAAGGGAGACACCGAGACCCCGCGACCGGGAATCAGAAGGCCCGGGGCTTATTCCTCTTGGAGTCGAGTGGCCGCTCGCATTTCAGGGCCCCTGATGTTGCATTCTCGCGGCAGAGCCCACTCAGATACGCTCAACACATCCACTTAAGTAACTCGATTACTCTCGCAGGCGCTTTTAAATAATGCACCTCCCATCAGGTGGGGCGCTCAATCATTCGGCGCAGGACCCAGCGTCTCCTCTAATATCACTTTACACACAGCTAATGAACACAAGTTCTCAACAAGTGACTGCCTCAGTCGATAAAGGCCGGCGCGATCCTACCTGCCCGCGCCGCCGCCGCCTCTGGAGCCAATTAGCCCTCTGCTTCCCGGGCGCCGCGGGAATACACAGCCCAAAGTGGCTCTGCTCACCCGGGGTCATCTTCCTCTGTCCTCCGTCCTCGCAGAGGGCATGCAAAGCGCGGGAGGCCGCGGCGGTTCCGCCCCCAGCCTGGTCAGGCCACTCCAGCACCTAGATCCGAGCGGAGGGTGCCGGGGGCGGGTGGGGGAGATGTCAGCGGCCCCTTCTTCCTGCTGCCCTGCAGAGCCACCAACAGACTGCTGTACCTGGCGCCTCTCCTCTCTGGTCTCCAGGCTTTAACTCGACTCACAGGTGGGTCCAGGAAGAAATGAAAGGTCCTTTTTTGAGCCTGTCCTCTCTTCTGCCCACTCGGCTGAGAAATTCCAGTTGGTGTAAAGGATCGCCACTGTGCTGGGAGTCGGGTTGTTCGACAACCTCGGCGTGGGTGACTGCAGGCAGGAAGCCCACCAGGATCTTAGTTTGCTTTCCTGTGAAGTGTCTGCGCTGCCTCTCTCATTGGGCTGTGAACATACTCTGTAAAAGTAAAGCTCTGCACAGAGACATCGTTTCCAGTGATCATTCAGAGAAGTGGAAACAGCATTGGCCAGAGGACAGAGCCTCCAATTATTTTGTTCCGTTCTGCCACTTACTAGCTTAGGGACCCTGGGCATGTCACCTCACCTAGATGGGACTCACTTTTTCAATGAGAAATTGGGAAGATAAAACCTACTTCATAAAGTTGTTTGAAAATTAAAATAGGCGGTGGGTGTGAATATTTAGAAAATCGTGGAGTGTTGTACAAATGGAATCATTACTGCCTATGTTAATTTAATTATGACTTTTTGTGACCTTAATTCAACTCTCTCTGGCCCTTTTGTATTTCATTTGCACCTCTTTTTCCCCGTAGATTTTTTTTTCTTTCTTTTTTAACAGAGTTTTGCCCAGGCTGTATTTGAACTCCTGGGCTCAAGTGATCTTCCCGTCTCAGCCTCCCAAGTAGCTGAGACTACAGGTGTATACCAGGCCACTCAACTTTTCATATCTACTTCTTTTGATATTGCTTTTTGTTTAGTTTCAGTAATGTCTCTCCTTTGTTTTAGGTTTCCTCAAGGACACAACCTCCTGAGGCAGAGCCTGTATGGGCCAAGTGTGCAATGGGGTCTTCAGTGGCAGCTATTCTATTGAGGGATTTGTATACAGTCAGTGCTTAATGAATGCTGCAGATCTACTGAGGTCACTTGAGCACCTAGGGCTGACTTCTGAACGTTATCTCATCTCCAAGAAAGATGGCAGTGGTTTGACTTGATAAATGGAAAAAAAAAAAAAAAAGTGATCCCAGAGAGTTATTCCTTGACAATTTATCCTTTCCTTGATCTCCTTTTCTTTGATTTAATGAATGAGTTTGGTTCCCTAAGCCAATTGTGGAAGTCACTCACTCTTCACAAGTTCTCTCTCCCTAGTGGGGGAATAAAGTCTTTAATGATGGGACCTTGTTGTAATAAGGCTAGAAGAGCTATCTCTTAAGAGTTATGATTTTCATTCAGTCTAAGACAATATCTTAAATGGAAAGGTACAATGGGATTAAAATACCTTTATTCCTCTGGATTAGAAGCATCAACCCTTTTGAAACTTTACAGCTACACATTCATTGCATTTATGTATAGTTTTGAGCAGGATGAGTGTCTCTAGGGAATAGTAGTGCTGAATCTGGTGATTTTGTGCCTAGTGCAAGGCTGCTAACAACAACTCTCCACTTCAATCTATTAATTGCTGAATGTTTTTCTATGATGTGCAAAACACTATGCTGAGCTTCATGGGAGACACAGATGAGGGAGAGAGATGATCTCTGTGCTCAAATCAACTCCAGCTTACACAGGGCCTGCATTTCAGGGAAGCAGTGGGGCTGGAGTGTGCTCCTTTGCAATTATTAATTAATGCTTTCTTTTAGGACTAGGGGAACCTAGCATCAAACATCATGACTTTACACCTCCATGCTTTATTTCTGGGAGTCTAAACTTTGGTACAAAGAAGGATACCCCTCTTTCTGTTTCCTCTGCAGTAACACTGGCCACAATAATATTTGGCAAGTTTGTGACTTCCCAAGGCTGTCTTCATGATTTTCTTCCCTGCACCTGTTCCCATTCTTCACGTCACTGGGTAGAAAGTTATTTCAAATGTTCCCACAACTTCTTTAATTATGAAAACCAAATTTACTCAAGTCCCTGAGAGAATTAATAGAAGAGGAGGGGCAGCCAAAGCGCACTGTGACTGCAGATCACTAGTTTCCATTTGGATTCAGTGAAGGCTGGGCATCCCAAATCCCCAAATCTGAAATCATTCAAATGTTCCAAAGTCTGAAACTTTTTGAGTGCTGGTGTGACACGCAAAGGAAATGCTCATTGGAACATTTCAGATTTTGTGTTTTTGGATTTGGGATGCTCAATGGCAAATATTCCAAAATCTGAAAAAATCTGAAATCTGAAACCTCCTGGTCCTAAGCCTTTAAGATGAGAAATACTCAACCTGTAGTTGGTCTTCCTCCTTATGATTAATAAGCAAACACACTAGGTTTCTGCACAGTCAATAATTATCGCTCTGTGTGTGTGTGTGAAGACACAAGAAAGGACTATAAAATTGGTGACATGAGCGCACCATTAATAAGCTTTAACACTGAATCTGATTTGAAAGGTGATGGCTGAGTATTGTGCATGGGATGTGTGTGAGTTTTTTAAAATTTTGTTTTTTAAAGCAATAGGATCTGGAAAACACAGCTAAGAGTGTTTCATTGGAAGGTTTCTAGTTTACTGTTAACAGAAAGAAGATCAAGTAATATATGGATAAATATGTATAAAGCTCAGCGTGATTTCCTGCTATGCCCCCCATCCGGCATTTTCAGTGAAGAGAAAATTGGGAGAAGAGTGAAGAATTCAGGACAGTAGTGGTGGTCCGGGCCCAACTATGTCCCAGACTACATTGCTGGAGAGAAGGGAGAGGTTGTGCTTTCAACTTACTCAGTCTTAAGTCTGGGGTTTTCCTTTTAAACATCTTTAAAATTGATGTTTTCAAGTATACACAAAGTTAGAGAGAGTAGCTTAACAAGCCTCCATGTGCCAACAATTACCAATATTTGCCAATCTTACTTTTTCCACTACCACTGCTCCTATCTCTCTGGAGTAAGTATTTTAAAGCAAATCCAAGACACTATGTCTTATCACTTGTCAATATTTCAACATGTGTTATAACTGATAAGAACTTAAAAAAAGTCACATAACTTTATGCTGCTATTACATACATCTAATACAAATGCTAATAAATAATCTCTAATAACCAGTTCATATTTGGTTTTGCTAATTGTCACAAGAATGTCTTTTTCTAGTTGTTTTATTGAATGAGAATTTAAATAAGCTTTACTTGCTGTATTTAATTGATTCTCTTATATCTGTTTTAATCTACAGCAGGCCCTTTGTATCTGCAGGTTCTACACTAGTGGATTCCACAGATCAAAAATATTCAGGAAAAAACCCAATAAAAATACAATACAGCAATAAAAAATAATACAAAAAAGAAACAGTACAGTGTAAGAGCTATTTATGGAGCATTTGCATTGTGTTTGGTATTAAAAGTAATTTAGGGGTGATTTTAAGTTTATGGGAGAATATGAATAGGTTATGTGCAAATACTAAGCCATTTTATAAAAGCAACTTGAGCATCTGTGGATTTTGGTATCTGCAGGGAGGTCCAGGAACCAATCCCCACAGATAACCCAGGGACAACTGTGTTTGCTTTCCATGCCCTTGGTTTGTTGTTGAAACTGGTGTTTGTATTCCAGTGGATAAAATGGTCTTTGGCAGATGAAAGACCGCTGGATTAGAACCCGGAGACCCAGGCCGGAGGCCCACTCTGCTGATAATTAGCAGGGCAGTCTTGGGATATAAAGGTGAGCTTTCTGAGTGTCGGTTTCCTTGTCCAGAATATGAAAGGGTTTGACCAGGTTTGTCCGTGAGATCTCTTCTTTAATAGCAAAGTGCAGGATAAGAATGGCTGTTACACTTTGTATGTGCTAGATACCCGAACTCTCAACTTTGTGCAAGGTAGGTATTATTTCAATATCTCAACCTGTTAAAAAAAAAAAAAACCCAACTGGGCAGGGCCTGTGGCTCAAAAGAGGAGTAGGGCGCCGGCCCCATATGCTGGAGGTGGTGGGTTCAAACCCAGCCCTGGCCAAAACTGCAAAACAAACAAACAAAAAACCCAACTAACCAAATCCAGTCAGTTTTGGAAGAAGTGGACATTCCTCTGTAGTAGTCTTCTGACTTGAAGACTCCCTGAAGGTAAAGAGAGAAAACCTGAGGTCCAGAGAAGAGTTGTAAGTAGCCCAGTGGGTTGTTCTCTTTAAACTTTCTCAAACTTTTCAACCTCATTGACCACAATTGTCAATTGCTCACCCATGGATAGGAGTTCCTTCATTCCTCCAATGTCTGGAGTTCCTTCATTATTTTGTTTTTTTTGAGACAGAGTATCACTATGTCGCCTTCAGTAGAGTGCCATGGTGTCACAGCTCACAGCAACCTCAAACTCTTGGGCTCAAGCAATTCTCTTACCTCAGCCTCCCAAGTAGCTGGGACTACAGGCACCTGCCACAATGCCTGGCTACTTTTGTTGTTGTTGTTGTTGTTGTTGTTGTTGTTGTTGTTGCAGTTGTCATTGTTGTTTTAGCAAGCCCGAGCCAAGTTTGAACTGGACAGCCTCGGGGTGTATGTGGTCAGTGCCCTACCCACTGAGCTACAGGTGCTGCCCATTCTTTTTTTTTTTTTTTTTTTTTTTGAGATAGAGTATCACTCTGTCACCCTGGGTTGAGTGCCGTGATGTCATAGCTCACAGCAACCTCAAACTCCTGAGCTCAAGCCATCCTCTTGCCTCAGCCTCTCAAGTAGCTGGGACTACAAGCATGTGTCACCATGCCTGGCTAATTTTTCTATTTTTAGTAGAGACAGGATCTCACTTTTGCTCAGGCTGGTCTCCTACTCCTGAGCTCAAGTAATCCACCCATCTCAGCCTCCCAGACTGCTAAGATTACAGGTGTAAGCCACCGTGCCTGGTCACTTTCATTCTTCTATAATTCATCAAGATTTAAATGGAGAATATTCCATGGAACATTAAAGTGGGAAGAGACCTCAGCAGTAATTCACTCCAACTCTTTATATGATGAGCAAATATTTTCTATAACATTCTCCATAGTATTATACTTTTTAACCATAGCCTTAGCCTCCCATGGAGGCAGCTCATGGTAAGACCTGAGGTTTTCCTCTTTGAAACTCCCACTGTTTGGGTCTTACTATGTAGTCCATACATAAACTTCTCTTATCATTACATGACATTTTTTTAAATAATTGAAGATTCCGAGGACTTAGATTGGAAAGTCATCCTGAAGAGGTTCTTTTAAAATATTTCATTATCTCACCTTCCTTGTCAATATAGAATGTCTTGGACTGAACTATGTATTTCCTCCTTGGAAATCTACCCCACTCATTCACCATAGAAAGTCTGGACTACACTATTGTGATGATTTTGTATTGGCCAGCTTCATGGCTTTGGGTGAAATTATTCCTGGTATTCAACAATGGGGAAGAACGTGGGTGAACGTGGGAGCATAGAAGGGTAGCTCTTGGGTGATTTAATAAATCATGTGATGAATGAGGCTCCAGTGAGTTAATGTAAGTAAAAGCCACAGACGAGCATGAAATTCTCTGAAAATACAAGAAGCACAGTATTGTGAATAGGCTCTTGCTCAATATGGTAAGGCCTGTGCTAAGAAGCATTGCTATCTGCTCTAGTTCTTATAAGATATAGCTCCTACAACAAGTTCTTTTGCCCTACTCTAATCCCACTTGTTACCTTGGACAAATTGCCCAAACTTTGAACCATGTTTTTCTTGTTGCCACAGATATCAATTTACTACAAATATTTATAACTCTCTCACTTCCCATGTTTCTTCCAACCCCTCCCCTGTTCTCATAGGTAGGTTCTGGAAGAGTGTCTCCTAGGAGCAGGGAATCTTTCTCATCTTCCTGTGGCCTCCATGTATGGCCTTGGACACCCCTCCAGGGTAGTACTTTCCTGGGGTGGGTGAGGGGCTATGAGGTATTATCCCTCGACCTCATAGCTTGAGTCAATGTCAGTCTTCCCTTAGGCACTGTGTAGCTGCGAGGGCCTCCCTGGTCTGCACCCCAGGCCTTCTCATCCTGCCAGCAGTGGCACGGGTTGCGGGAGATATAGAATACGGGCACCTCAAGGAAGGGTCAAGTGCCAAAGGCTGCCTCCCCTACAAACTTGGAGCCAAAAGGGAATTGGACTCATGAGGTGACACTTACAGGTTAGAGCACCCCACAAAGTCCTCCTTCCTGAGTGAGTGTAGTGGTTTCAGTGGGACCAACGTAGGGGAGAACTTCCATAATGCCAGTGCACTCAGTAGCTTTTAATTTAGCTAAGCCAAACTTTCAAGATAAATCATCCCTGCCCCAAATGTGTGGTTTTTACTCAACAAAACCGTCAGATTCTTAACTGAAATAATGAAAGGAAAGTTTCCAAGGAGCCCTGGTGAACTGAGCTCCTTTTTCTCCTTGCTCTGGCTCCCTGCTCCTCTACGATTCCTATTGTTTAGAGGAGTTACTGCACAAACCAGGCAACCTCTCTTTCACTCAGCAAAGAAATTTAGCAATCTCTGAGGCCGTGTCACCTTGCCAGCAGAAACATTGAATGGCAATAGCACTGAAAGTCAACACTAATAGCCGACACCAAATTAAACTGCCAGACTCAGTGTGATGTAGCTCTGTCACCTCTTGACACCTCTGATGTGAGTATTGGGGCTTCTGCAGGAAATTCATCAGCCGTAGTTCATGACGCATCATCTTTACATATCTGTCCATCTACATTTGACAGCAACAGGCAACCCTCAAATGACTTCAGTGATTGGTAAATAGATTGCACCACCTCCCGACATAGTAAACAGGGTTTTAACTCTTGGAGCTCCTTCAGCTCTGCCTTCCTCACTGTTAACAGCTGGTTACGATGTTCCCGTTTTCCTTGTGTTTCAGGTAGTAACTGACAAAAGGCTGATTAAGAAGGTCTCCTTTCTTTTCTCTGTTAACCAATATATCAAATGTTTCCCTTTATTCCAAGTTAACTATTCTGCGGACACACATTCTCTCGGATGTATATTTCTCAGAATGTCGTCTAAAAACGTATATTTGCCCATTAATGGTTAGACTTAACATTGTTCTGATGGGGAGGATTAGACGTTTAGCACAGGCTCATCTTGCTAATCAAACTTGTTTGATTCCCAGTGGAGAATGTCTTTGATTTTTCTATGCTTTCTAGGGAGCATTTTAGTATAATATTAGCTGGGGGTGGGCCAAGATCAGGGGGTGGCAGCTGATTTTGAGAATATTTTCAGATCCTTAAAGTTCTCACCCTCAAAATTCTCACATCTAAGGTCATTACCCCCTTAGATGTTTATTTCATACATTTGTCAACACCCTCAAACTCATGCACACTCTTAGGATAAGTTAAGTAACTTTCCAGGGGTGCACATGTATTTTCCTCCTTGTATGTTTTCCTAATGTGATTGTAGAAAGAATAGTTCCAAATATGTAATGGTGGTGGAAAACATGACAGCCTCTAGCTTTAGGCCTGTATTACAAGCTCTATTTTAACTTGGGGTGTGGGTTTCATTGCAGAGATACTATATCCCACATGCATTTTTATAGAATGCTCACAAATCATGTGTGCATTTTTTTTTTTTTTTTTTTAAGGTCACTGAGCTTTTTCATGGTAGGAAGGATGCTTGCTTGTTTTTAGTTCTTCACTGAGGAAGCATAGATGCCACTGCTTAGTGACTGGAAAATGCTGCCCCATGTTGGCTCACGCAGGCCGTCTATTTGGGCTGCTGCCATCTTTCAGGGTCTTAGCATCATTTGGCAGGTGTTCAACTTGGGGTGCCCCCTCACTTCCTCACATTCTGGGCCTTGGATGGGGCTCCCAGTGTGTTTGAGGACAAACCTGAGTGTACATCTTTGTTGGCTGTGGCCAGTTTTGAGCCCTTCTTGAGGGTGGTGAGGGCGGGAGGGTGTAGTAAGGGTAGACCCAATATGCTGACTGGAAGTGGCAATATGAGAGTCTATCCCACCTAAGTATGAAGTGACAGTTTAAATATCTTTTTTTTTTTTTTTTTTTTTTTTTTTAAGAGACAAGAGTCTTGCATTATTACTCAGGCTGGAGTGCAGTGGCATGATTACAGCTCCCTGCAATATCAAACTCCTGGGCTCAAATGATCCTCTAGCCTCACCTGCCTGAGTAGTTAGGACTATGAGCATGTGCCAGCACATTTTGGCTAATTTTTAAATTTCCTATAGAGAAGGGGTCTTGCTATGTTGTCCAGGTTGGTCTTGAACTCCTGGCCTCAAGCAACCCTCCCTCTTCTACCTCCCCCAAAGTGCTGTTTTATATAAGTGTGAGCCACTTTGCCTGGCAGTTTAAATGTCTTGAGACAGTCTGAATTTAGCTCTGAGGGTGGGTGTGTAGAGGAGGCGATGTGTACAGAGAGACCAGATTTCTAGGAGCTGATAATCAATAGTGTTGGAGTGAAGTGAAGGACACCCGGGCTCATCAGATATTCTGTCTGCTTTTGTATGTGTGTGAAAAATTTCTGAACACAAAGTTAGAAAGTAATCTTAAGTTCCTTGAAAGGTTGGTTTATAGCTCTATGAATTGAAATGACTGGATTTGGGGCAGAGGCTGTAGCTCAGTGAGTAGGACTCCAGCCACATACAACAAGATTGGCAGGTTTGAGCCCAGCCTGGGCCTGCTAAACAAAAATGACAACTGCAACCAAAAATAGCCAGGCGTTGTGGCGGGTGCCTACTGTTCCAGCTACTTGGGAGGCTGAGGCAAGAGAATCACTTAAGCCCAAGAGTTTGAGGTTGCTGTGAGCTGTGACATCACAGCACTCTACTGAGGGCAACATAGTGAGACTCTGTCTAAAAAAAAAGAAAAGAAAAAGAAATGACTGGATTTGACTCTTGTTAATCATCTTACATTGTTTAATAGACAAATCGACACCAAGAATCTTTAAGTGTTCAGTTTACATGGATCTCAAAAAGACTGCAATGTGGACTTTGTTTTCTTAGTACCTTTCAGATGTCTCTCATTCCACAAAACCACTCGTTTTGGTGTCAGACTTAAGCTGGGTCAGCTGCACTCTGCCTAAGGGAAGGCTGACATTTGATATACTTACCTAGGGTATTGTCTGGTGCTTCAAGAAAATGAGACTCCCCTAAACCCTTCCCCCTTCACCCTGCAATCTTCCTGACAACTGTGATTGTGGAAAGGGGAGGCAGTGGCTCACACGCCTGCATCTACATGTATCATGTTTTTACGTAGATATCATCCTGCTTGAGTTTGATTCCTGTTCTTCAAAATGCTCTCTCAATTCAGAATGCAAGGCCCCCATTAGTTTCAATAATGCTGTTCTGCTCACCCAGGTGGAGCACGGCAGGCAAAGGTTTATGGCATAACAGGAAGATTAAATATCTACCACAGTGCAAATTCCAAAAGGGTTTCCTGAATTAATGAATATTAAGGAGAGTGAGTTTAGGATGAATTCACCGAACACAATCTTTGGCTGATTAACATGTCAGACTACAGTCCAAGGCAGCAAACAGCAGGAACAAATTCCTGCCCACTAAGAGCCACTGCGGTGAGGTCAGGACCCAGTGCATGGGACCAGCATGAGAGAAAACAGCAAATGAAGTGGCAGGAAAAAAAAAACAAAAACTTGGAATCAGACTTACAACTCATGTATCTTGGAAACATTTGGAAAGATAGTGCTTAGGGAGAAGGTTTTGGTAAAATGATAGACATCCTGGCAATGAGAGAGCCACGGGAATCCACTCTAATACGAGATGGCTTTGCTTAAATATATATTTGAGATAAATATAAAACATGGAGATGGCTAGAATAAGTCATAGGGTAAGAATAATTTGAGACTGGCCACTCAAGGCCACGTTGCAGAGGCTGTGACTTGAAGTGCTGAGATGAGCACTTAGCTCGCTCATCTGGGGATTGTAATGGGGATGCTGACAACCCTCACTAATTAGGGTGCTCTCAGGCAGCTCTGTAGTAGCTGGGAGGAGCTGCAGGCAGTAAACAGGGGGTCATTGCACTTGGCGCCTCTCTGTACTGCAGAGACTGCCTGCCTTGTCCCCAGCAGTCATCTTGCTTCCAGCTCTTCCTTCTACACCCCAAGGATCTCCATGCCCTTCTCCCAGAGACACAAGGATTCTGAGTTTACCTGCAGTCTCCTCCGTGGGCAGAGGGCGAAAGATGACATCTGCAAACACACAGACTAATTATAGCCCTGGTCAGTTCCTGTGGGCAAATCTCTCCCTCCATCCCCCTTGCCCTTCCTCGCATTTCATTCCTATTTGGTGAGGAGGAAAGGATTATTTCTGGAAACCAGCCTCCCCCCTCCAGCTCCTCCCAGCCACCAAGCACAGACCAGTCATCTTGTGGTAATTAACAACCTCATCTTTAGGAGTGTGTTTTACGGCACTCTTGGTCAGGTGAATTCTAAATTAGCTCCATTAAAATGGGCCGTAAGACAATTCTGCCATCCTTGTTAGCTTCTGGAGATGTGCCCATGCACAGCACTGTTTCAGGAGCTTCTGGCAAAAGGAGGCAGTGCCCAGAGATTATGTGCAGGAGGAGCCATGTGGAGGGCCCATGCTCAGGGATGGCACCTTTCCCTCCTGGCTTTACTCTCAAGTTCTGGGCTAATAAGTGAAGGGCTGGAAAGAATTGATTGTGGAGAGGAGAGGGTATGGGGTGTGGAGGGAGAGCTCAGGGACCTGAGGTCATTAACTTTGCCATCACCCCAGATGCTGGGGCAAGTCTGTTGCCCCTTTTCCCCTTGGAGCTCCCAATGGCTCTTTTGAGGATGGAAGGTTTTCAAAACCTCCAACAGTGGTCTGACCTCCCCAGGCCATGCACAGAAGGGGAAATTGAGTGGAAAGAGGCTGGGGGCTCCAGGCTCTTCTTGGAAGGAAACGTCTGGATGCAAGTCACTCTCCCTTTTCCTATTTTGTTTTCTCACCTATTGGAAGGACTGGGGAACATGAGCCCTGAGACTCTTTCCATCTCAAACATCTTGTGACTCTAGGGAGGTTTTGCACATCAGTGGAGTTGTCCTGGGATGTTTGTCTGGCTCTCTGGAGACAACCATGGTCCTGTTTAAGGCACAGTTGCTCTTGGTTCTGAGAATACACCTTTCTAAGGCTTTCTTACTGGTTATGTAAGATGTTCTGAGCTCTGAGGGAAAAAGAAATTCAGCACAAAATAATCTATTGTACTCTGCAGGCAGAGAGAAGGTCATTTAAATTAAAAAAGATATGCAAATAAATTTTTTGAGGACCTACTATGTCCTAAAGTAGTCTTCCAGAAAAGTGTGTGTGTGTGTGTGTGTGTGTGTGTGTGTGTGTATGTGTACTGTGAGGATGGGTAGGGACTATTACTGCTTGTGAGCAAGATATTCTCTCTGCCCTTAAGCCCCTTGAAATCTAAGGGAGACCAATGTGGACTCAAAGAATTCAGAAGGGGTGAGAAGAAATACAGCAGGAGGGTTGAGTTTGAGCTGACTTTAAAAGTATCTAGGAGAAGAATCTGAAGTTGGAGAGAGTGGAGGAGCAATGTTTATAAGCACAGTACATTATTCGATGCTGGGATGGGGGCACATTTGGTGGCCCGTGGCTTTGGGCATTCACAGGTTTATGTCTGGGTATAATTTACTAAGCAAGGGAGCCTGAGAAGGGTAATTTAAAGCCTATTAGATTCTGTGATATTTGGCTGGGGATGGGAGGATGAAGGTAGCAAGGGGTTTGAAACAGAATAGGCAGTCCCAGGGTCATGAACAAGGTAGGTTCCGTAGGTTTGTTCTTAAGTTGAATTTGCATGTAAGTTGGAACATGTACATTTACCTATTAGGTGTAATAGCCTGTGTTTGTAAGTATAAGTTGTATGTAAATCGTATGTTTTTGTAACTTGGGGACTGTCTGTACTTCAGGCAATAAAGGGTTTGAATTGACCCACAGGGCAGCAGAAACATGATGGGGCACTAACGTGTGGGCTGGAATACTCATTACATCACCAGAGAAAACAATGGTGTCTGCAGTCAGAAGGTGTGAAACAAACATTGACATCAGAGCTTAATAAAATGATGATGGCGGCTCAGATCCCAGAAGGTGAGAGATGCAAAACTTTGTGCAGTTTTGAAGATGAGCAAAATCTCATCTACATTGAAATATACTCAGAATTTATTTAAAAATAATCATGTAGAGATCTGAAGATGCACAGTTTAATTAAAAAGAAAAAACACAACAGCTACCCTTTATTGAGTTTTTATTACATGCTAGGCATGTTTTACTTTGTGTATTATCTCATTTAATCCTCACAACAACTCTGTGTGGTAGATGTAGTAACCCCATTTTATATGTGTCTAAAAGTGACTTATCCAAGGTATATAGCTACCTGTGGGGGAAGATCAGGTTACAATTAGGGGGGGGAGTCTTTCCCAGAAGTTGAGGCTTGTCTGATTGCAAGTCTTATTCCCTAGGAACTGGATATACTCATAAAATATCATTTGTTAATGTTACTACATACCATTTTCTAATAATTTAAAAAAAATGTGAATTTTGAAGTATTTAAAGGCCAAGAGTTGGTGGTTGCTGTGAGCTATGACATCACGGTACTCTACCCAGGGCAAAAGCTTGAGACTCTGTCTCAGGAAAAAAAAAAAAGACTGGGAATAGAAGGGTAACTAGCAGTAAGTTCTTTTTTTGGAAAAAAAATCCTTTTCATGCCTGTGTGACATGGAAACAGTTTTCTTTTATCTGAAAGACTCCCCCCTAATTGTAACCTGATCTTCCCCCACCGTCAGCTATATACCTTGGATAAGTCACTTTTAGACACATATAAAATGGGGTTACTACATCTACCACACAGACTTGTTGAGAGGATTAAATGAGACAATATATAAAGTAAAACATGCCTAGCGGTATCAATATCTTTGCTGCTGCATAAGTTCTTATCTGATTCACATTAAATTGTAAAAATTGAAGATAAGGATTTTCTCACATGGAACAGTTGGCAGCTTCATTTATACACGTAACAGCATTAAAACCATCAAAGGTAAAGTCAGTGAGGAAATGAGTGATTTAAATGCATTTTCTTTTAAATGACCACAAAGTGTTCTTCTATCTCCTTGAGTACCAAGGTAGAATTTTTCCGACACTGAGTGTTGTAGGTTCCTAAAATTATGTGCTTGCTGAGCTTATGCAAAATTTTCTCCCTGGAGACTTGAGAACGAGCTTGTTTGAGATGGCTGATAGGCAACCTTCCTTGAGGAAGAGGGGAGACCAAATAGCCCCTTTGGATTTCCTTTTGCTTATAGAACATGATGTACCATTTCATGCAGTGTCCTGTACCTGTTTATTTCTTCCACCTGTACAGCATACAGTCATGGGTATAGCTGTGAAGAACAGAGTCTGCTCTGGATAGTTTAAGCAAGAAAGAGATTGATGTAAATCGTAAAGGATATTAAAAGGGAGAAGAAACACACTTGAGGTCAAGCTTCTAAGAGAATCAGTTGTAGAAACTGGTCTGATAGGAAAACTCTGAAGCTATTTCATGTGCCAGGAAATCACAGTTCCTACAGCAGCTATAGCTACCAGCCCCGCTGCTGTTTGTGCCAGAAATTCCACCCTGTATTACCAGAAAACCTCCACTGGCAATGCTGCCTCCACCACTGATAAAATGGTAGGCCTCTGCCACTGTTCTCCCCAGGAGCAGGGGCTGGGCCCCTCAGGTCGTGCCATATACTGCATTCTTCCAAAACACAGCGTCACCTTTGTGTGCCTGCTTGGCTGAGCCTAAAGCTCAGGCCTCTGTCCTAGCTGCAAGAGGGCTGTGCATTTGTGTTTTACTTTGGGGAAGCTGGCTTCACAATGTGAGGATTTCCCCAGACTGGGGAACTTTATTCCAAAGAGAAGGGGCACTGTAATGTAGCAGATGTTGCTGCTCCATCCCACGCAGCTTCTTGTTTCCAAGTATAGGAGGGAGTTGCCTGTGGGCAAGGAGAGACGGGAAAGCATTGAGAGGCTCCTCAGTAGGTATTATGGGTGCCACCCATATTCATCAGAACTGACCATATGGGGGGGGGGGCTCCTGCCACTTCTGGCTGCTGGTATTGGCATGGCCTAGCCTGAGGGTGCTGCTGGAACCAGGGTAGGGGTGCTGGGAGTGAACACCATCCTCCAGCAGCTGTCAAGGAATGGCTGACCCGCTCCCTTGCCCCTTGGGTGGGGCTTCCCAGAGGCTGTTGTCTCACACCACATCCTGGAGTTCTCCCTGGGATGAAATCCTTGCCGTCCATGGTGGTAGCTGGCGTGGCAGCACACCCTCTGTGGCTTCCTTCCCAGCCTCAATTCCTCTCTTGTCTACTGGTGTACCTCTCGTACATACCACCTGTGCTGTGTCTTGGGTCTGCCTTGGGGGACCCATGCTCAAGCTGACTTATCTTGCCCTAGGTGCTCCCACATTTATTAGGAATTAAATCTTTGACCACCATCTGGACAGTGATTAGTGAGGAAAGCAAGGCTCATGTCCCAGCCTTGGCTTCCACAGATAGTGTCTCTCTGCCTCCCTCTGAAGCCAGTTTGGGCTGGGGCTGTGCCCCCCTGTCTCCAGGCCGGGCATCCAAAGCCCTTCAAGCCTCCCTTTGCTGCCCTTGAGGATATCTCAGCTACAGAAAGTCACTCCTAAGACTTTCCTCTTGCACAAATTGCTGCTAAAATATGTAAAAAGGGTTCAGCTCATTTCTCTCAGGGCTCCTTTCTGCTCTTTTTGTATTGCAGAAGGCAAAACAGAGATTAAGACGGAGCGTTGTAAGCCTCCCAAACGGAGGCTCTCGGCCTCGGAAGACTAGACTCCCTCACAGCAGAAGGAAGGAATTTTCACTTTGCTCTATAAGAAGAAACAAAACAATCATTGTCCTGTCAGTTCTCTAGCGAGGAGTTCTTTTAGGTGACTGCATACCCAGAGGAGCTGCTGTTGACAGACACTTCCCAGAGCTGAGCTACCCTCAAGCTTTCACAAAGCGCCTTAGTAGGTGCACTGGTGGGAACTCTTTTCCGAAAGACTCTGCACATTGTTGTCAGGATCAGAAAATTCCGAACCCGGTTTTTGAACATGGACTGGAACACACTGTAAGGACTGTTCAGAGCATCACTCTCACAAGAGTGGCTTGAAAACACGGGAAGGGGGCGGCGCCTGTGGCTCAAAGGAGTAGGGCGCTGGCCCCATATGCTGGAGGTGGCGCGGGTTCAAACCCAGCCCTGGCCAAAAAATAAACAAAAAAACACGGGGAAGGGCGTTGCCCACAGGTGCGGCCCAGGGCCTGACCGAGCTCTGCCCTCCGCGCCCCCGGGCTCCCGCCCTCCTGCCCCGTGGCTTCTTCCAGACAGAGAGAAGCAAACACTCCTACGGCAGCAGGCTTTCTCTGAAAGCACTTGACCTACAAGTTCCACAAACACTCTTGTTTTCAAGTTGTGCAGAATGGAGGCACAGAAGAGAGAAGCGGCGTCTTTGGAGTTGTAGGTGGCATGCAGGGAAGGCGGGCAGCCTCGGAAAACGCTCCCCGAAGAGCGAGGCTTTTTTGCTGCTGAGTGCTGGCAAAGAGCCACTGGCAGGGGCCGGTGTGGAGGGCGCTTGAAGAACGCAACAAGTCACCGCAGAATGTAAGGTTCTGCCTTCCTTTCTCTAAATTATCCTTCAGAAAATAGGGAGTGGGCCTACAGCCATTTACTCGCTAGCACTTTTTTTTTTTTTTCCTTTTTTATTAAATCATAGCTGCATACATTGATATGGTCATGGGGCATCATACACTAGCTTCACAGACCGTTTGACACATTTTCATCACACTGGTTAACATAGCCTTCCTGGCATTTTCCCAGTTACCGTGCCAAGACATTTACATTCCACATTTACTAAGTTTCACATATACCCTTGTTAGATGCCCCGCAGGTGTAATTCCACCAATCCCCCTCCCTCCACCCACCTCCCCCCTCCCTCCTCTCCCTTTCCCCCTTCCCCCTATTCTCAGGTTGTAACTGGGTTATAGCTTTCATGTGAAAGCCCTAAATTAGTTTCATAGTAGGGCTGAGTACATTGGGTACTTTTTCTTCCA
>CAUYPK010138240.1:0-39177 GCA_963574355.1 Loris lydekkerianus
AGGGAAAGAAGATCACACACATCTCATTGTACCTCATTTCTTTTGGAGATCAGCATTAATGTTAAAATAGAGATCAGAAGGGATCTATTGAGAAGGGATCGGAATTTTAATATCAGGTGTATCCAGATGAAGTAGAATGATCTTGAAGTATTTCTTCTTTTAATGTTGTCTATAAAATTTGGCATGATCTTGTTTTTGAAATTATCTTTTAGTTTTATTTATAAATATTAGTTGTCTATTTTTTGAGACTTTGGGGAAAAAAATAATAAGAAGAAGTTAACTGATGACTCCATACTGAATCTCAGAGTCAAAGCATTCTATAATAGACACACTCTTACTTGATAATGTGAATGTTACTTTCTTGCATCATTATTATTGCTCAATATTTCATTGCAGCAATCATCTGATTTCTTTTCTGAATGTATTTATCTTCATTCATTCTTTACAAGGTTTTTGTTTCCAGTTCTTATCTTAAACATTGTTATTGCTATTAAAATTTCAGCCTTTTTGATTCTGTGAAGTCAAAAAGTGGAAACCAAATAAACAGATGTATATGTAAAAAAATAATAATAAAATAAATAAATAAGAGATTAAAAAAAAGAAAGAAAGAAAGAAAGTCAATGTAAACAGACAAGATAAGAGATCCTGATGCTTGAGCCCCGAGCACTTCAGTGGTCAGGTCAGAGTTGTGGAGACGAGAAAGAAGAAGCAAAGGGGAAGGACAAGATGTAGCTTTTATTACTTTTATTGGACAAATCATAATTATAGACCTTTGTGAGGTCCCAGGTGATGTTTTGATAAATCATAACTAAATGAGATGATGGAAAAGATGAAAAGGTAATCAGGAAAGTGAGGTAACCTGGACACTGGGAGGAGACTGAGTTTCAAGGAGGGAGTGATGAGTTATGAAAAGCTCTGCTCACAGTCCCCTTAGACGAGGCCTGGAGTCCCTGGAGGTCCATGAGGTTCTCAAAAAGAGCAATTATCGAAAACCAATTTCCTAAATCAAAGGCTAAAACTTGAAATGCCAAATATTACTAGAAAACTAATAGCTTCAAAGCAATTTCAAAAGTATAACTTTATTATGCTAATTATTCATTTAAATATTTGACAAAAATTCTCAAATACTATTCAGAATCATGCAAATAGATCCATGATTAACATATCTCTCTCTGACGCTTTTCTTTTTTTGAATTTCTATTCGTCATTCAATTTCCTTTGAATAGATTTGAATTTTTTTTTTTTTTTTTGTATATATTTTGGTAACTTTCTTCCAGTGTTCTGATATCATTATATTCTTTAAAAATTTTACTTAAAAAAGTTCTTTAAGATTAAGAATGAAATGGAGGGTTAGTGTAAGAGAGTTTTGTTAGTTTTATCATGTTATTGACTCCCAAAATTTTGCTGGTACAAGAAAAGCACATCTTTTACTTAAACTATAACAGTGACTTGTGCCCCTGTATCACTAAAATGAACCATTTTATTGCAAAAGACCATGATCCAGAACACATTTTTATAAAGGGGTTATTAAAGATTTCCTAAGACTCACAAGATGGACAATGCTTAGTTTTACTCTAAATGAATAACAGCCCTTTCTGCCCAGTTAGCTTGAGACTGAGGAGTATCCCAGATGCAAGACCTCCCCTGCTAACACCAGAACAGGCTTAGGAAAACCAGGATAGCTTTTCACTTGCTCCTAACATGTTACCTCCTCTGGGTGTCTTTTCTCTCTAAATTATCAAAAATGACTAAAAGCACAGGCTCTAGATTTGGACACAAAGGTTCAAATACTGACTTAATGCCTCATTTTTTATATGACATAAAAATTTACTTTATTTATAGGCTTAAATGGAAGAGTATCTATAAATGCAAAGGCCTGGGCCTGCCATAGGGTTTGAGCTCAGAAAATGTTACCTATCTTTATTATGGGTTGCAGTGACAGAACTTCTTTTTCATAAGGAAATTATGGCTGCTCCTTTTCCTAAGCCTTAAGCAAATAACGCTGACCAGCTAATGGAAAAATAAAACATAAAAAATATGGAATCTAAATAAAATATGTGGAAAATGTCCCTACAGTGAGACCAGAATGTATTAGTAACTGAAGTCTGAAACTCTCTGAAAGTGTAGGGGCTGGGAGTGAGAGGATGTGATGGGAACACAAGTCCGTCAAAAAAAAAAAGAAATCAACATTTATATTTGAATGAGTCAGGTTAAAATATAATATCTAATCAAGACTTTGAATCATAGAATCAAGTTATCTAATAAACCTGTTTATTTACATGAGGAAACCAAAGGCCAGAGAGATTAACTTATTTTTTTAAAGGCATCCGACCAGTTAGTAAGAAAAGCAAACTTCAAGTTTGTCGGGGCAGTGGTCAGTCCTGCCTTCTTCATCTCTGTATCCTTATGGCCTTGAAGAGTTCCCGACACTTAATAGGTGCCAAATCATTGACCATCTGACTCACTGACTGGTAGAATGATTGAATGAAAGAAATTAGGAAATTCCTCTCCTTTTATCCTTATTCTACACTCAACATTGATCCAGAGAGTCTTCTTCAATATGCCTCTGCCTGGTTTCTGCTTCCACCCATCTCTTGAGTGAATGTTCAGAACATGAAAGATACACTGAAAATAAACTCCTTTAGAAGGAGAGAGGCTTCCTACTACAAACAGAGCAATACTGAAAAATATACTTGAAAGAGTGTTGATAGGTAAGAGAAAAAAAATGTTCAAATAAGTTTGAGGTCCATGGAGAAGAGAGAGCTCCCACTGTGTTGATTTGCTGTACTGAATGTCTCGTGTAGCTGCTGAATTCAGTCCATTTTTCTAGTCCTCTATAGTTGTGCTTGACTTAGACTCCTTCGTAAGAGAAAAGATTTCTCTGCAAACACCCTGCATGATTTTCATGGTGTGAAAGGACTTATTAATGGAAAAGTAAATTCTGAAACAGTCTGGCCCTGGATAAAAGCCTTACGATGAGCTCCAGGCAGCTTTGTTCCTCAGCATGCCTTAAATATACCCAAATGGATTGAAAAAGTTGTCATTGAATTACTGCTCATGCAGAAGAGAGAAAATTAAATAGGAGACTACTTAAAGAAAATTACAGCTAATAGAAACATCAGATTTACAAAGTCATTGCTCTGCTTCAGAAATCCTTTAGTGTCTCTTAAGCCTTAAAGCCCAGGACCCCTAATGGCTTTGAATATGTTTCAATTTCAATTTCTATACCCTTGCTGCTTTGCTAGACAGATAGAGGAGTGGTTATCTATAAGAGTTGTTGTTTTCTTCTTCCTATAAATCTTGACCCTAATATCCAGCTGTACAAAGCTATGTAAACAGTAAAGTCCTGCACAGCGGGTTCTTGTCCATTGTCATAAAAAAAGAATGACAGTTTTATACTCAAACCTGGTATCTTTTTTTTTTTTTTTTCCTATTTGTGAAACATCTTGAGATCCAATAGTTTACATGGATGTTTAATGTTTTCTCAGGATAAATCATTGCCAAGATGAACATAATCAACCTAATAATAATTTTTCTCTGTCTGTCATCTTAATATAATTTTTAAAGCAAATGAACAGTATTCTACAAAATGGTATGCAAATGCTTATGACCAAAAGTGCCAAGAACTTGTGAATCACCTCAATAGCATGTCTATTTACATAAATAACTGTTGCTGAAGGTCAAGTGAGCACCAAACCAGTCAACTGGAAACATAATTGATTTATTTTAAAATTATAAGAAATTTGGGAAAGTACTGCCATAGCAGCCCCAGCGGAGCAGGCAAGATGGGTGAGTGGAGCCTGGTGACATAACATAGCAGAGCTCCTAGAATCCTTAGTCAGGTGAAAACGGTTCTAATTCCACCTCTACCACTTTCTGACAATATCCCTTAGAACACGTGTTCGAGTTGTTGCAGGAAGACGAGGCCCAGGGGGAGAGAAAGAGCACCCAAACACGGTGATCAAAAAAGGAAAGGCTTTACTTCTGCCAGTGGAGTGACGGCATAGAAGAATTCAAAATGAAAGCCAGTTCCTCATCTGGCTCAGTCTTCTCCTTTTTATTCCCAGTCAGAAAGTTCCGGCCCACAGGTACCTTTCTCATTAATCAGTTTGAATCAAGCTGGAGAAGCTGGCTCTGGCTTTTACAGAACCACGGGTTTTCACAGAAGTAGAAGCAAGCATCAGCCTCCAGGATCCAGGAAGTTAAGTTTACAAATTTCTAAAAGCTGAGTCACCAAGGGAGGACCCCACAGGTGTATCCTTGGGGTCTCCTTGAGAAGACCTCTGTTCTCTTAGACTTACATTTTCTGGGTATCCCTCTCAGAGTGTTTTGACGACTCAATTTCCTTATCTGATAGGATTATTGCAAACAAGCATAAACAAGATAATGAGTGTAATTAATAATGAATGTAACTAATACAGTTCTGTCAGGTAGACTACATTCAATAATGTTAGATATTGAGTTGATGCTAATGCTGTTGCGAGTGCTGCCTGTCTTTTGCAAATTAAATGTTTACAATATATTCTCTATTAGCCCTGAAAAAGATACCTAAAATTTCTAAATTAGTGAGCTAAGTACTAAAGTGAATTATGCAAATAAAAGTCTTTGCAAAATATCTCTGAAAGTTTCTGACTAAGGATTCAAGGGGACAAAACCTAACAAATCATATCAGAAGAAAGGATGGAAGCCAGGAGGCGAGGCAGGGAATGAGAAATCGGTGAATGAGTAGAGTTGGTTACTCTGTTACCTATTACCTAAAAGGAGGGAGTGGGGAATGGGGAAAAAAAGATGGAGGAGCCAACTAAGCACTATCCTGCTAAGAGTGTAGCCTGGAGGCTTCTCCTAATGCAAGTCTCCTTTGCTTTGTGGTCAAAATCCAGAAAACCAGCTTCTACTGAGAAGTAGACTCAGTGCTAGGTTCTGAGAATAGCTCAGTTTACTCTGTGCTAGGTTCTGATCTCCCCTTCGCTGATCTCCCCAGGGATTTGCCAGACATCATAATGGCTCTCCTCAGCTTCCACAAACTTTGGGAGGCTATGTATGAACAAGACAATAGGAAAAAGGAAGTGAATTGTCCTAAAAATGAGCCCCAAGGTGGGTGATGCTGGGTCTCAGCATGGGTACAAACACAGGAGAAAACAGGCCTGCCCTTGGCTCTCACCAGAACACATTTTAATTGGCAATTTACTGCTCTGTCTACCCCCACTGGATTCTGAGCCTTAGAGGGCCCAGGATGTTCTGTTTATCCTGACTCTCATCCAAAAATAACATGTGGCTGTAAGAAAATGTTGCATTTTGAAACTGAATCATATTGTGAAACTGAATTATTCCGTAATGTTCTTGGATTAGCTCAATCGGATTAAGCATGTTTAATTTTCTTTATTAGGACTAAAAGACTCACAGGCTTTAAAATGATAATAGTCTGTAGTAAGGTGGTAAAGAATAACATCAATAAGGAGGTGACAATTAATAATAATTTGTCAAAATAAACTGAAAGAAACCTGTGGGTGAAGGAGGAACCAAGAGACCAGTGACATTTGAAGATGGAAATACTATCACTTTGTAATTGAAACACGACAGTGTCTCTATAGGCTGTGTATACTCATTTAGAATGCAAAGCATTATAAAAGAACATGTTAGAACTTCTTTCCCACTGGTTGTGTAATTAAAACAAATGAGTTTCCATTCACACAAATTCTGCCCAAGTTATTTTGGAAGGTTCTATTTAGAAGAGAAACGGATATGGTAATGTTTCTCAAGCACTAAAAGATGTGAAATGAGCATGCATGCTTTCCCTAGTGATGTGTGTTTTCTTAATAAAGAACCAAGGTTAAATTAAACCAAAGACATAAGATGAGCACAGAAAGAAGAGGACAAAAAATTTGAACGAACAGATTCTTATTTTAAAAATCATTTGGACAAGACAGTGTCTTTCAGCACCAACTTGCACACGTGGTTAGTTATTGACCAATAAAAAGAATATAACACAATACTTCCCCTCCTCCACCAGCTGAGAATATACTTGAATTATGATGACTGGCTCTTTTTTTTTAATCAATTTTTTCTCTAGGGACTTAGATTTCAGCAAAGATCTCATCCAAATGGCAAAAGCAGCAGGATCTCAGAAAGATATGATACTTCTCAGGAAAGAATAGCAAAGGAATACGCAAAGAGAAATAAAAGCCACAGGCCATAAGTTCCAAAAACACAATCCAGACCTCTAAGGAATCAAAAGACATTGAAGATTTATTAAGAAGATTAATCTAATGTAAAGCCAGGTGTACAGCTAATCATACTTTTAACTCACTCAACAAATTACAAGAATTGATTGAATAATAAGCAATTACAAGCTTTAATAATGTAAAACCCAAGAATATAGGGATTCTGGAGATACAATCATAAAATATAAAATATTTCACAATTCTACAAGATATTTTACCACAAGATAGAAGACAAGTTTCTAAAGGAAACTTAGATTGAAGCCTTGACCTGATCCATCATGGGAGCTAACATTATTTTTCATTCACTTCACTCTAGAGGCAAAGACTATATTTATCTATAATGGAATGCTAACAAATGCAAATGTTGCAAGACCATAAAATAATGTTTTGCTAAGTCATCACAAGATAACTCCTGAAGGAGAAAGAAAATACCAAAGATAAATTAATTCCAGTTCAGGGAAACCTGCGCTTTAACACTTGTTTCGTTCTTATGAAAAATAAAGCAAAATAAATAGAGCTGATATGGACACATAAGAAGTATAAGGTTAGACGGTAGGAAAAATTTCCAATTGATTAATCAGAATGAGACAGGAAATCATTTACCACACTCTAAAGTTGAAGCTACCCTTCTGCTTTGTATTTACATATAACAATCATATTTTAATATAAAAATGACAAGATACAATCTGTTCCTTAGAATATTTGCTTTAAAAAAAAAAAACACTTGCATATATTTGTATAAGTTGGGATTTTGGTTTGTTTGCTTTTTATAATGGGAGGATTTACGTATTAACATTTTAGGGCATAAAATGGAGGTGAGAGTGGGTGACTTCCTTTTTCAAGAATAGTAGACCTTGTTTTCCTGAAGACCTATTCGATGTCTTATCAGTTATTTTGTTTAAATGATGTAATTACCTTCTAAAATATGTCTTACTGTTTAAAACTCTTATTTAGTACACCTTAAAAACAAAAAAACTGAGGCTGACAAAATTTAACATAATTGCTAAAAAAATCACACAATTAAAAAGTGGCAGAGCAGGAAGTTGGATATGGCCTATCCTTCTGTACTTTACTAGGTTTTTATATGATCCTTGAAGCTATTTGAAATCAAGAACTATGGTTGATGATGTATTGATTTAAATTAATCAGGAATATGTATGTCTTTATTCCTATAAATCTCATTATTTCCCTTTCATCCCTCTATAAGTAAAGGTACATGATTCACTCAAGGCAGAGGTCTAGTTGAGAGATGCCTTGGTCCTGAACTAAGAAATAACATTCGGGGGAAGAGAATGGACAAGACTTATCAATGAATTGGAATGTGTGAGTTAAGAGAAGGGAATAGTTGAGAAGAAAAGACACAACAAGCAGGAATAGGGTTAAGAGAAAGATAATGCTTTCAGCATTAGACATGAACATTAAAAAATGGGAGATTTGCAATATCAATACCTAAATCCATCTGGATGCATCCAAAATGGCCTTCCCTTACAGTTGTTCTTTATACTACCAATAAGATAGTAAGATACCAATGAATTATTTTTATGGACCTGAATATGACATTCAAGATAGGGCAAAACTTTTGACATTTAAAATGTATTATTTTAAAACAATAATATATGCCATGATTACATGTGTTAAACATAAAAAATATTTCATAGCAAAATCTAAATTAATGAATTTATCATAGCATTGAAGATGTACCTCCCACTTCCAGAAAAATCTTATATTGAACACAGCCATCCTGCAGAAATATTGTAGGTTCAGTTCCAGACCACAGCAATAAAGTGATTATTGGAATAAAGTTTGTCACAAAACTTTTTTTTGGTTTCCTGGTGCATAAAAAAGTTCTGTTTGCACCATACTATTGCAAATTTGAAAATATAATACGTCTACAAAAACAAATTGCAATAGCATCACGTCTACAAAAACAATGTAAAATTTTTAATTAAAAAAGTCTTTATTGCTAAAAATGCTAATAATCGTTTGAGACTTCAGCAACTTATAATCTTTTTGCTGGTAGAAGGTCTTGCTTCAATTTTAATAGCTGCTGACTGGTCAGATAAATAATTGTGACACTTTCTTAAAATAAGACAACAATAACGTTTGCTACATCAATTGATTCCTCCTTTCATGAAAGATTTCTCTGTAGGATGTGCATTGATAGCATTTATCAATCAACTATCAATTTGTTAATAGAACTAACAACTGGAGTCAGTCCTCCCAAACCCTGTTGCTGCATTCTCAACTAAGTATATAGAATATTGTAAATCTTTTGTTGTCATTTCAATGATGTTCACAGAACGTTCTCCAGGAGTAAATTCTATCTTAAGAAATCATTTTCTTTGCTCATCCAGAAAAAATATTATTAATATTGACATTTTTATTCCCCCCCATGAATCACAGAGGTTACTAATGACATCTGCCATGGTGAATCCTTTCCAAAGTTTTCAACTTACTTTGCCTATATCCATCAGAGGAATCACTACCTATAGTTCTGTTGCTAACTATAGCCATACAAAATTTATTTCCTAAATAAAGAGCTATGATAGTTGAAATTACTCTTTCTTCCATATGCTGCAGAATGAATGAGGTATGGGAACAACATTAATCTTTCTGTACACAACCATTAAAGTTCTTGTGAGACTAGATGCATCATCAAGGAGTAGGAATATTTTACAAACAATCTTTTTCTGAGCAGGAGGTCTCAACAGTGGCTTTAAAATATTCAGTAGATCATGTTGTTGCCCAGGTTTTGTGGTTTCATTATATAGAGCATAGGCAGAGTCATTTTTGCATAATTCTTTATTTGTTTGGTTTTTTGTTTTGTTTTAGAATATTATAGGTGTACACATATTTTGGTCATATAATTTTTCTAAATATTTTAAATCAAAGTTACAAGTGTTCCTTTCACCCACAATATGTTCATTACACCAATTATGTGTGAATTTACCCAACTCCTCCTCTCCCTCCCACCTACTTGATTTCTGTTGACTTTTATTCCACATGCACATATAGTGTTGATTGAGTAGTTCCATTTAGTATTGAGTACATGTGATTTTCTTTTCATTCCTACAATGCTTCACCTAGAACAGTGTTTTCCCAGTTCATTCAGGTTGTTACAAAAGACCTAGATCACCATATTTTTATGGCTAAGTGGTACTCCAAGCTTAAGGGAAGTGTCAGACCTTAATGTGCTTGCATTACTGGTAATAATGATTTTGTAAGTTTGAAATCAATATTCCATTATTAATTGTTAGTAGATTAAAAGTATTATTAGGAATAGAATAGCAAAGTATGAACAAAGGGAGACAGTAATACAGGATTGATTTGAATGTAATTTCCTAACTTTGGGTACAAAGCTTGAGACTTTGTCACTTTAATATTCTGAAACCTGATGTGTTGAATATCCCCCCACAACTGCTGTGCCACCATAGGCTGAAGGCTTTGAGGCTGTTCTCTGCCAGGGCGGGGTTGTGTGATCCGGTAGAGTGCTTTTTGGGAGTAAAGAATGTGGAATCTTTAAACCTTGTTCAACATAGAAAGATTTGCTCCAGACCAGATAAGGAGATGAAATATCTCTTTTCTCTTGTCACCTTAGTTTGGCCAGAGGAGTCTATCTCTCTGGACAGAAGACTGTCGGAGTCTTAAAACATCTCATTTGTGATGTGTGACTCAAGGGTTTGTTCCTTGAGTCAGCTTCTAATTGGCTACCTTGTCAAGACTCTGTATTGAGGCCATAAATATATTAAAACAATAAAAAGTAGCAAATAAATCCATACAATTAACAAAATTAGTTGCAGAATTAATCTAGTTTATAGAAATGTGAGTTTAGAAAGAACCATGATGGGATTGTTTGCCTTGCCTTCATGAGATTTATGATTGTTACACTGATGTATGAAATAAATACAGAGCTAGCCTAATACTCGGGGCGGCATACTGGAAGCCTCATGAAGGGTGTGCCGCCTTCCAAATCCCCGCTACTCTTAAAACTATCGATTTGTCTTTGCCTATAAATTTTCTATAACTTGCATAATAATTTTCCCTTGGTCTTCTCACCCCACCAGGCCATAGGAAGTAGATTCACCATGTGTTGAGCCTGGTTTCCCTACAACTTTATGCCTTGGTGACTGCCTCTCTACAATCTGTGAATCTCCCAGATGTTCACTGAGCTTCTTGTACCTGGATGTCTAAATCTCTAGCGTAATTAAGAAAGTTTTCTTCAATTATTCTTTCAAAAGGTTTTCCAGCTCTTATGTATTTTCTTCACCTTCAGGGATGCATATGATTATTATATGTGGCTCTTTTAGATAAACTCATAATTCTTGTAGGCTTTGTTCATTCCTCTTAATTTATTATGTTTTCTTTCTTTTTTTTTTTTTTGTCTGAATGCATCGAAACTGATGTCTTCAAGCTATTATTTTTTCTTCCTTGTCTAGTCCATTCTTACAACGTTCCACTATGTTTTGTATTTCCTTAAATACATTTTTTATTTCCAGAAGTTCTATTTTATTTTTCTTTTAATATGTCTGTCTTTTTAGTTAATTTTTCTCTCCTTTCCTGAATTGTTTTTCTGGTTTCTTTGACTTGGTTTTACATTTTTTTCTTGGATTTCATTGAGTTTCCTTGCAATCCCCATGTGAAACTATCTCTTATTTCAACATTTTCATTTAGGTTGGGATTCATTGCTAGAGAGCTGGTGTTCCCTTTTGGAATTGTTCTTTCACTCATCATACACCTGGTTTTCCTGCATTCATTCCTTCTCATCTGGAATGGCTATTGCTTCTTGTTTTTGGATTTTCTTTTGTTTAGGTGGTGCTTTTATTTCCACTTCATTCTTAAGGGTGTGTCTATTGAATAGTATATGTTGGGCAAGAATTTTGTCTTTGCTTGCTGGTGCTTTGTTTGGGGTCTAGGTTCTGGATGGATTTCTTAGTTATAGATATCCTTAAGTGTGATTTTTCTCTCAGTTGCCTGTTGTTTATAGGCTATAGCACTGGTAAGCTATATGTGTGAGCAGATTTCCTGTCTCTTATTAATAAGAATGGATAGAGGTTTTTGAAATTCTTTTTCTTTCCCTGTGGTCTTCTTTATAGTGGGAATTATACTGGCATGCCCAGATTAATTTGTGAGATAGTAGGTGCTGCTTGACAGTCAGAATCAACCAGGCTCTCTATAACTGAATCAGTAAATATTGTACAGTGCTGCACAAATTTACCCCTTTGACAGTAGGTGGCATTTGTCAGAAAGAACCAGCTACAGCATTGTTTTGGAGATCTGTGAGGAGCTCTAGTCCCTTAGGAGAATGTTCTAGGTGATGGGTGGGACCTTGGAACTTCCAGGTGAGTCCTTATCTCCCACCACAGCAGGGGCAGGTGGGGGAATGAGACTGGGTGGGGTTGGGTTGAGTGAGTTTGCACTCAGGTTCCACAAAAGCCAGTGAGGCAGCTGTCTCAGCAGAGGTACTCAACACTCCCAGGCCATCGGGGAAAGCCCCCAGTGAGGGGCTGAATTGGCCCTGTTCAGCCATTTTGTTTTTCTTTTAATAAGTCTGTCTTTTTAGTAAATGTAGACTGCAGTCTGCTTGTGGGGGTGGGGCTGTCTGAGACTCTGAGTCTGGCTGAGAGGAAGAGTTTTTGTTCTTCTCTCTCCTCCCCTCCTCTGTGATTTCTCTCCTAGGTCTTCTGGCAGGTGGGAGCTTAAACTAGCTGAGGTCCCCAGAGATGGTGCTGTGCACCTTTCACGTCGAGAATCTCACCTCAGGTTAAGAGCGCAGCTTTCCTGTGGGGGAAGGGGGTGCTCTATAGGTGAGCTTTGTCTGGGATCCATGCTGCACTCTCTTTTCAGTTCTGCCCACACAGGCTCTCCCACTTTTTGCGATTAATTCACAGATCTACTTTCTATGTTCCTGAGCAACACAACTAAGTCCTGGAGGTCTGGGTCTGGCCTACTGGCCTGTCCCTGGGTCCCCGACGATTGATCTCTGATCATGCCAGGGAGAAACATGCTGGCCCTGAGGGGCTTGTGGAACTCAAGCAAGTTTACTGCCCCTGCACTGATGGACCAGTTGGGTGAGCAGCACTAAGGGATCAGTGAGCAGGGAGCTGCCAGGCCACACACCCCTTAGTCTACTGCAGTTTTTTAAGGAGAATGGTTTGAACCCCACTTTCTGTGCAAGCTTCAGTGTGATGACTGCACCAACAGAGCATTGAGGAAGCACCTGAGAGCCTGGGCTCAATTGTGTCTCAGAAGCCACAGGTGGTGAGGGGAAGGGGTGAAAAAGCGTCTTCAAGTGGCCAGTACCTGTGGCTCAGTGGGTAGGGTGCCAGCCCCATATACCGAGGGTGGTCCCTTCCAACCCAGCCCCAGCCAGCTAAAACAGCAGTGACAACAGCAACAAAAAATAGCGGGGTGTTGTGGTGGGCACCTGTAGTCCCAGCTACTTGGGAGGCTGAAGCAAGAGAATGTCCTAAGCTCAAGAGCTGGAGGTTGCTGTGAGCTGTGACACTAGGGAATTCTGCCTAGGGCAATAAAGTGAGACTCTGTCTCCAAAAAAAAGAAAGCACTCTGTAAGAATTGAATACCCAACCTCTATTCAAGGCTGTAATACTTCATTTGTTGTATATACAATCTATGCAATATGAAAGCAGCAATATTACACACGAAAAGCAATTTAAGAGAGTTCACCAGTTTTAAAATTCAGCATAATCTTCCACTCACTGGGACTATCACTGATGTTGTAGACTTTGCTTGATAGCCTTGAAAGTAAAATTCCCTCACTTCTTATAACATTTTGGCCCTTGTCTGATCCACGTCTGGCTCTCTCTTTCCACAGTCTTTTCTCTCAAATAAGTGATGTAATACCCCTGAATAGAGCACTATTATTTTCAACCTGCCTGGCAATGAGGTGATTTTCATGAAATAATTCAAATAATGACCGCATGTGTGGTATGCAAAGAAGATAAAAGCATTTTTCTGCCTTACATTTCTTACCTCAGTGAAGTGTCATGTAAAGCTAGATTTGACTAAAAATATGTATCATGGTATTTAAAAAATGACATGTAATTTTCCATATCATGGGAAATAAAATATTTCTAGAAATGTGGTGATAACAGCACTTTCTAAATTGGCAAAGGCAGAAGGGACTATGTTTTCCTCTCGAATGATCAGAGTTGTCATAAGAATTTACTTTGTGGCCACCCATTTTACAAGCAAATCAGGCAATATAAAGAGATATTTTGTTCTTTCCAAAAAAAGCATCTTTCTGAAAGAGCAGTGAGTAAGCAGAGAAGAGATTATCCTAAAATTCAACATTTTAAAATAGCTCCACTGAAAAAATTCTGATGTTCACTTTCCAATCAAACATTTAGATATATGGGGAAGGAAGGGTGAAAATTCATAACCATTTTGTTCAGTATTTGGTTTCTAAGGGAGGAAGTACCAATATAATATTTAGGGAACTTTATTTTTCCCTACGGAGTACAGCTTTGCTCCCAGGAGCACAAGGTACTGAATGATCATGAACTCTTCAAAATTAAGTTGGGATCAGAAAACTCAAGTCTTATAGAGGAATTGATTCTTCATACTGTAAGGTTTAGTGTTCAGACAAATTTCTGTGTATCTCCAGATAGGTCAGCAATTGTCAGTGAACTAGGACATATTTTACTCCTTTAAAATGCACTATAGTTAGAGAATTAAAGATAAATCCCCTCATAAGTAGGAGTTCTTATACCGTAGTGATTTAAAGAGCAGTCTCTATGGTCTGAGGAACTGAGTCTTCCCCTTTACTTGGAGTTGTTGAGTAAGTGATTTACTCACCAGCAAAATACTCTGTGGCTCAGTTTCCTCCACTCTAAAATAATGCCAGTAACAAATTCCTGCCTCCCTGAGTTGCCACAAGGACCTAATAAAAACAGCGTTTAGAATAGTGACTGGCAGATAATATATGCTCTTACTACTTTCAGCCTCCAGGATACAATGAGAAATACAATGTACAACATGTGTTGTTAGAAAGATATTTTTTCTACCTCTTTTTCTGAGCTTGCCAATTAAAATTCAGGTAGATAATGTGAATAAATTTCATAGTCCATATTTATTTTTGAAAAAAGCATTTTTGCATATTAAACACATACATAGGCATGTCATTCTTTTCCACAAAGAAATATATTTTCCTATTTTTATTTCGTGTGGCCCTGTGCAGCTACCTAGTTTTCAACCCACCCAGCCCTGACTTGATAGCATATAAGGAAAAATAAGCAACACTACACATACCATGATGGAAAGACGACTGACACTGGGCCTGAGTTTGCGAGAAGCTGGGGTAGGCAGAGGGGAGCAGACTGAAGGGGTGCAGAGCTGAGACGCGTCACTGGGTCATGCAGCATCCAGTCCTTGCTGGGATCTGAGGTCCTCAATCTCCAATTCTACAAATAGACCAAAAAAGATGGACTTTGAAATGTCATTTTTAGATATTCAAATGTTTGAAGTAGATTTAATACCATTTTAGAAAGAACATTTACCTAGACTTTGGCCATTTCACAAACTTTGCTCAGCACTGTAATCAGAATTAACAATAAAAGTAACGCAGAATAATGATTTCTAAAATTGTGTTTTATGTGTACATTTAGAAAATGTTTCCCTTTGTTATAGAACTACTTTAATTTTATGTTCCTTAACCAAGTTATTCTGAGTTTTAACATTCCCTTTCACCATACACACATACACACAAAAAACCCCATAAATCTTATGAATGTTGCATATAGACTTTATCAAATATGTTGGAGAAAGTTTGTGTGCACATGTATGTATCCGTGTGTGTGGCATGTAAATCCACATATATTCATATTTTCCTACTTGTACATTTATATTGTCCCCAAGTTTTATTATAAAACTTTCTAAATGTTCATAAAAATTTTTTAAATGACACCATGAACAACTATGCAACCTACACATGACACTTGCTATTTTATCATATTTGCCACATATTTTTTCCCTGAACTATTTGAAAGAAGTCGCATACATTATGTACTTCATTCTTGCTCTAATATGCATTTCCTCAAAAAATTTTTAAATCTGAACATCAATTAGGCAATTCCTTATTTCTAAAATCACAAATACCATTGTATGTTTTTATCTTCTACTCAGCTAAGCATTGGTTCATGTAATAAACGTTATGAAGTGTTTTCAATTTTTCTGATGCTACACTAGGCCCCGGCTCTGGCACTGGCACTCACGAAGCTTACACTGGAGTAGAAAAGATAGGACTTTGTGTAAAGAGGCAGAAGTGCTGTGACTGTGGCAAGAGGTGGGCAGTTGGAATAGTAGGTGATCCCAGAAATCAGAGGCGAACGTAGGAAACAAAGGCAAAGTTGAGTTTCTATTGAGGAGTACCTCAGCTGAGACTTAAACGATGACATGGAGATGGTTGGACTAAGAACACAAAATAGAATATCTTAGACCTAGAATGAACATGTCCGAGACAGAGTTGGAGATCTTGTAGTGTGAAGTAGTCATGACATAGCTGTGGGGTTCTTAGTGCAGCTGAATCACTTATTGTGGGCCAGGAAGCACCTTAAATACTTCCTAGTCATCTTATACTCATGTGTAGCAATGGTCAAGTCCAGAAGGTCTCCAAGGTATTTTAAGTAGGAAAGCATTATACAGAGAATTCTGGACATTCAACTCATTAGAAAGGTTGAAGTAGCAAAGCAAAGCCTGGGCCTCCAAGAATGATCCACACACTTGGGTAGAGTTACTAACCTGATAATGTTTCTGGAGCTCTTCAGAATCACCAGCTGCTGCCATCCCCCACCATAAGATTCCCAGGGTCCATAGGATGAGCCCTAAAATGCTGCTGCAGGGAACCCACAGATTCCACACAGCAGATAAATGTAAATTAGAAGATGGCCTGTGTTAGCCCGGCTTTGTGGCGGGCTCCTGTAGTCCCAGCTACTCAGGAGGCTGAGGCAAGAGAATCACCTAAACCCAGGAGTTGGAGGTTGCTGTGAGCTGTGATTCCATACCACTGTATGGAGGGTGATAAAGTGAGACTCTGTCTCTTAAAAAAAAAAAAAAAAGAAAGAAAGAAGATGCCTTTGCCTCTTTTTCCACCTTGTAATATTCACACAAATGAATCTAATTAATGATAACATTTGGTCTCTAGACTCCTTGACACAATGGAGTCTGGGAAATGTGAACTTGGGTTTTTCAATCATTTCTACCATAATGAGAATAGAATGAAATTTAAAGAGTCCATCTGGATATCCAGAAAAACTTTCTGATCTTTTCGCCTTCTGTCCAGTCCTAAACTGAATGTATTGTTAAGACCCTGGTTAAGCATCACAAGATGTAAATTATTCCCAAAAGTATTTCTTGGTGCCTTCTGCTCCATATAAACTGTATCATGTTCATGTATAAGAATAAACACATGATCTTGGCCTTCAAGATACAACTGTAGAACAAACTGAATTTAACAGCCTAGACAATTAACTTTCCCCTGGTAGTTTTAAATATATTACCTTTTATTTTGGAACATGGTGAAGCCTAAACAATAGGAATGAATTTATCACATCATAATAAATTTTATTCTAAAATAAATTGTAATCTAAAATTGTATTTCCTGAAGTATAATTATTGCCTGATAAAAGTGTTATCACACCCACAAATGTATTTACCACATATACTCAAGTATAAGCCAAGTTTTTTCGGCACAAAATTTGTGCTGAAAAACCCGAACTTGGCACAAATTTTGTGCTGAAAAAACTCTGCTTATACTCAAGTATGTACGGTAACTTTAAACATTTACAAGACCAAATATGACTCTTGGGGATGCTAAGATTAGTGTTATAATGTCATCAAAGCACATAACAATAAGTTATAGGAGTTCTAATTAGAACTTACATATTTAAAATCCTATCAGATACATCAATATTCTTACATCTATTTCAAGTGGACATCCAACTTCTATTCACATATTTTAAGAAATCAGAAACTACTTTCCTATTTATTCTAATTTTTACTAAACTACAGTAAAATATCTTCTAAATTATAGCCTTCAGTCTCACTTCTGTACTTTGAAGCTCTTAAAATTAAGACTACCTCCTCTTATGAATTAAGACCTTCTAATATTTAAAGTCCACAGTCACATTTTCTCTTAAACTCCTTTTCCACAAGCTAAACAGTCAGTTATCCCTACCTATAGTTTTAAGCTATCATGAGATCGTCTACTGCCCTTTAGCTTGGTCTAGAAATGGTCTGATGTGTGTAGAATATATAAAAATTAATTTTGGTGTAGTTAAAGGATGGACCATAATTTTGTATGTTAAATTCACACAATGTATTGCATTGAGTTGAATTTACTATCAACTAACAATTGGGTATTTTTCAAAAACACTACTCTTAAGCCATATTGCTTTGTCTTATACATATTCAGCTATGGAACCTGGAACTATGTTCCTGAGTTTTATTACCATCTATACAGATTTGTTATATTGCATGCATCTTTAACTTGGTGATTGATACTGTCCTAGTCAAAGACAGCTTCTATTCCTCTGCCATGGTTTGCATATGGCTTATTGGCCTTACGGAGTCTCATGTTGAAATTTTATGACCAGTGTTAGAGGTGAGGCTTAGTGGGAGGTGTTTGAGTCTTGGGGGCAGATACTTCATCAATGGCAAGGTGCTATTCTCACAATAATGAGTGAGTTCATGCTCTGTTACTTTCTAAGAGGGCTCCCCAGAGAGCCAGGCACTTTCCTCCCTTCTGTCTTGACATCTGTTTTCACCATGTGGTAGGCTCCCCTTCACCTTCTACCAGGAATAGAAATAGCTTCAGGCCCTCGTGGGATGCACACGCTGGTGCCATGCTTCTTGTATAATCAGCAGAACCACATGAACCTCCTTGTAAGTTAATCAGCCTCAAGCATTCCTTTATGAATCAACTTAGACAAACTCCAATTATCACATCTTATTTCAGCAAGAAGAAAGATAAAAGGGAGAAGAGCAGTGGCAACAAACTTTACTTATCTCTTTGGTTCAGAAATGTGTCAAATGCCCACCCCTACCTAAAAAAGGGACTAAAAATACGATATTTTGCATCCAAGCCTCTGTGGTATGGAACAACAAGAAGTAAGAACAACAAGAACAGCTGATGACAAGCCAGTCTGTAATATCTGCCACAGATAACAATATATGAACTTATGCCGGCTCCCACTGACCGCTGATCACACTAACTTGTACTAAGCACTCATAATCCACCCGTTTAATTATTTACTCTGGAAAGCTTCTATTGATTATACTCATCCTCACTACTCTAAAGCTTATGGATGTCTTTTAGTTTTTACTTACTTTAAATGTAAGGATAAAGTTGCTGATGTCCAATCTTCCATTACTCATATCTTGTTCCGTGATTTTTTTATATTTATTTATTTTTTATTTTTATTTTTTTAAGACAGAGTCTCACTCCATTGCCCTGAATAGAGTGTCATCGTGTCATCGTAGCTCACAGCAACCTCATACTCTGGGCTCAATCAATCCTCTTGCCTCGACCTCCTGAGTAGCTGGGACTACAAGCGCCCACCACAATTCCTGGCTAGTTTTTCTATTTTTAGTTGAGATGGTTCTTGCTTTTCTCAGGCTGGTCTCAAACTTCTGAGCTCAGGTGATCCACCCACTGCGGCCTCCCAGAGCACTAGGATTACAGACATGAGCCACTGCGCTTGGTGCTCTATAATTTTTTAATATTCCAGGGTTGTTCGGTGATTTTTGCTACAAGTTCCTTTGGGAAACTACAACGCAATTAATCTAGTCCAGAAAAATGGAAGTCATTTAGAACAATCAGATGCACATTTGCCCTTTCTTCAATTACATGGCTTTGTTTCCCAATTACCAGTAGGTTTTCTAGCCTATTGAGTGTGAGGATTATTCTTTCCCACAGAGAAAAGGGGCAAGCAACCCAATGAGAGTTATTTACTAAATTTCACTTTTCTTGTAGTTTTCACATCTAGCCCCAAACACCAAGCCTAGGCTTGCCTTCCTCTGCTTTGAGATCCAAACATAGAAAAACTTATTTTCAATCTTCTTTCCTTTTGAAATATAAAATCATACATTGTTTCTCTGAACTTGTAGAAATGCCTTTCTGAAGTCTAAAAATCAAATCGGACTAACGCATTTCCACACTTCATCACAACTAACATACACTCTGGGAGTCTCTAATTTATTTCTCTACTTTTCCCACAATTAGCACACAGAATTAAATCCAGAGGTGTAGCAGTTCACACGATTTCCTAAACTCCCAGGTTAACAAGTCATGAACATAGCAGGTCACCACACCATAGGAGGATTATAGCAAACTGCATTTGTATCATATTAGTTTCTTGTAGAAGGTCAGTACAGTCTATATAAGCATGGAGACAGAATGGTTGCAGAATGACAAAATTCTCATACGTTCCAGTTTGCCTTCAGGTTGAATGTAGTGGGAAAATTCCAAGTTTCATAACTTGAAACAATGTAAAGTTCAAAGGAGATCACAGCGTCATCAGTGGTATTAAGGTAATAATATTTCTCCTGTTCCCTCATTGTCCAGAGAACAGTCTGGAGAATGACCAAAATAGTTACCTTCTTCTCTATTAGTTAAAATTCCTTCTAAACACCACAATAAATACAGTAGAAAGAAACAGAAACACTACGTGATTAAGGATCTTTATAATAATAACCCAATTTTATGTTGTTCACCTTGAAAAAAACAGAACACCACTACATGATTAATGGGCCTGAAATTTTAGCTTCCTGAAAACAAGTTTGCTAACCCAATTTTTTTGACATCAGTCTCAGCAATTGGAATAAAAAAGCATGCGGCAATATGATGGTCTACCTAAACCCAATTCTATAATTATGTAAAATATTTTCAAAGTGCTAATATATACAAGTTTGCAATCTATTGTAGAAGGTGTATAAAATAATTCAGTGGACACTGACACAGTGGACACTGAAAACAATTTTATGTGTATTTCGTGACATTTGAGGTTACTATCTCTGCACATATGCATGTAGGGAGATGTTACGTTTATCACTGTTCCAAAAGTTAACTTGTAGGTAGATTGAAATCAGCATACGTACATACCCATTAAGATGGAGTGATTTGCTTTTAAATAATGAACTTCACAATATTATGAAAATTTTTATTTATATTCATAAGAGACTGTGTAAATTATTTCTGCAAAAAATAAACCTTGGTTTTTGCTTATATATGCTCACCTTGAAAAAAGAATGCCCAAATCACAATAGCATATGACTTATGTTTATTGAACACAAAGTCAGTCTTAGAGAATTTTAAAAATATTTCCAGTAGAGATTTTTTTTTTTTATATTTTCAAGGCTACTCTGTACACAAAGGTTGGAGGATATTGAATCATTTTAATATTAATTTGATAGTAAATGGGTGGTCTTTGAAGGCTAATTTAGTTCTTTAACTCTGGTCAAAAATAATTACAACTGCTCCAGTTTATTTTGGTCCTATACTTTGAGGAACAATATCTCAAATTTTGACACAGGTCTTTTAGGATGTCGTTATTAGCCCCTTTTCCATGTCAAAAATCCTGGACCTTAAAAACGCAAGGCCCTTGCCTAAAGTCACCCACTTTGTAAGTGGCAAAGCAATGACTCAAGTCTCTACTCTGAATTAGGTTGTCACACTATATGCCTCAGATACATCACTAATCTAAGTGATTGTGAGCTTAGTGCATCATACAATATGATTACATGCTCCTTATATGGTAGCTTTATTACTTATTTATATTTGTATGTAACCCTATTGCTGGGCAAGAAGTAAGCTCTTTGGTGCTATAGGAAGTGTCATATATTTCTTCTTGATTCTCCTGTGCACCAAGATAATGCTGAGTACCTACTGAACACCTGATTAATGGATATATAACCAGCAAAGTGATTGTTTCAAAAAATATAGTTCATTGTAAGAACTTACTACTCATTACTCTTATTACTTTCAATTTACTCTCAATTGGCTTGACTTAGGAAAAATTAAGCTGTTGGTCAGAATATAGCAGAAGTTCTATCATCATTGATACCTAAGTATCAAATATGGGGAAAGTGTTAAAATCATAACCTCTTCCTTGCATATAGAAAGACTGAGGCAATAAACTTTTAAATACCTAACTTGTTATGAATAAAGTAAATGGAAATGGAGATTTGAGATCGTAGGAATTAAGGACATATATACACTAGACTTATGGCCCTAAGAAATTCTGTGAGGTTATAGCAGAACATGTTCATTATAGTGCATATTATAATAGAAAAAAGGAAAAAATGACCCAAGTGTACAGCAGAGTACTAGTCCATAAAATGAATTAAAAATAATACAGTAGAATTTTTTTAATGACAAAGATACTCACAATATATTAAATGAAAAACTGACAACAAGGTTATATACTAACCCAGTTTGCATGATATATGTATATATGCATTTTGTGTGTGTGTTAACAGGATAGAAAAGTGGGAATCTTTGTGTCAGTTCTGAGGTTTTGAGACTATAAGCAGCAAATAATCCCACATTGCAAAAGGAATGATAAATACTAGTTTTGTGACCCTTAGATAAGTATTCATTTCATGTGAGTCCCAAGACCACTCCAGAGGCAGAGGCAAGAGGATCACTTGAGTACAAGGTTTTGAGGTTGCTGTGAGCTAGGCTGATGCCATGATTCTCTACCCAGGGCAACAGAGTAAGAGTATGTCTCAAAAAAAAAAAAATAAATAAATATATAAATATATATATATATATATATATATATATATATAAAAACACTATCTTATACTTAAACAATCGGCCTGAGTCACTGTGTAATAAACAGAAAGCAGTACTTTCTTATCTAGTGACATCATAGCCTCCATGAAGTATTTTTGTTGAATTAAATGGGTCTCAGACTCTTGGCCAGCTTCTTTGCAATGTAAAGGAGAAAACTGATAATAGTTGTGTCTCAGTGTTCTGTGCAGCTGCAATATTTTGCCTACTTGTATACACAATCCATGAATATTAATATTCATGTTAATTAAACTAGCACTTAATTTTTTTTATAGAGTAAACTGACTTTTTGAGAAGCTATAAGCTGTCAATAAATTTCTTCTTTTCTCTATGTAAAAGGAACACCAGAGTATCACCATAATTGGCAGTATGCTATATTTAGAAAACAAAATCTTATTTAATTAATGCATTTTTATGAGTACACCTGGGTAACTAATAAGCAATGAAGTTTACTTTGCAATTGTTATGTTTCTAATTTTTTAATTGAAAGTGAAATAAGAATCTCTATTTTTTTCTCTTATGTAATATTATCTTTATTAACAAATGTTTTCTTTTGTTATCCCAGTGAAAAAGTATTCCATTCTTAATTAATGTGTAAAAATATTACTACTAAAGAAAGCTTGCTAGAGTGTTCTACCCCAACAAATATTCAATGGCATTATAATGTACAAAATTGTTTCACTATAGATGGGAAATTTCACACGGAGATACTGCATTCCAGTCTGTGCTAAATTTTAATAAGCAAATGCAGTCACTGAAAACTACAGAAAAAAATTACTATTTGAAATATTCTAGGGTATTTTTAATTATAGGAAGGGCCTTTAAATAATTTGAGAATACCTCATAATGTGCTAGGAAAAAAAAAGCTTACATTTAACAAATACTGTATATAATATCTGTTTCTGTAGGCCTGAAGCTTGGTCACGTGTGTTTTTTATGGTTTACACGTCATGTACTAACTAACCCATAGTTGCAAACACATGCTGACCAATTTGATGATGTTATAATGAAATTTTTGTCAGGAATTTTCTCTAACATTTCCCACTGAGATCAAATCAATGCTGGACTTTCTCCCATACAGTGTCTTCCGTTCATCCTTTAATGTTCAATGGTGCTTTTCAATTTATTTAATTAGTCCTACTGCGAGCCATATTTACTGGTGCCACCTGAGAGAAAAGGTATGATGAGACAGGCTTTTGCAGTCATTCTTGGCTGAGAATCCTCCTTTCAACATTAGGAACATATGGGCGCTGTTGGCTGCTTACGATTACACCCATCTGCTCAGATGGTGAAAAATCTACAGGGAAGTGAGTTTCCTCCTCGTCTTAGGGTTTTAGTGTCATAAAGGGAGAGGTGTATATGAACAAGCTATAGGACCTTCGATGACACCTATGTTCAACCTGAATCAAAATAGGGGCCTAACCTCCTCTTCACATGCTGCTCTTCAGCACATGCCAAAATACACTGGGAAAAGAAGCAAAATTATGAGTGTTTTTGGCTGCCAGAGACAATACTGCCATAGATGCCTTGGAAACTTAGTTACATCCTGACTCTGCCTGCAGGTGAAAATAAACACCTGATGTGGAAAACCTGAAACCACGTCAAAGATCTGCTATGAACATTGCCGTACTAAAAGGGCATATCTCTCATGCAGAAATAGAAATGTGTGGTTCATGGTTCTCCATTCCTGCCAGGAAATTGTCATAAAAAATAGGTAGAAAAGAGACAATAACATATTGTCTTCTAAAATAATCAACAGTATACCCCACCCCAATATGGTGGAAAAAATAATGTCAAAGAATTGGTCTATTTCCTGTACATTCAGTGAACAATTTAAATATGCAAACACATCCAGCCAGAAAGTGATATGAATTTGACACTATGCTAGACACAAAGCATGCATGACTATGGAATGGGCTATCCTTTAAGCCAGACAGAAGGCTATCGTGTCCTGCCAGCCCTCACAATTTCACGCACTATCCAACATTCAAGGAAAATTTCAACTCTTTTCATATCCACTCACCAATTCTCTTCACATGGACTTTCTACTATGAATTCAGTACTGAACACAGATCTCTACATATGTACAATGTCACTCAATCTTCATAGCACTATTTTGCTTGATGGCATCTGTCTTACTCAAAACTCATGGCTATACTCCTCCATCTTTGATGCATGCCCCCATCCCCTACAGATTTTCCATTTGTACAGATACACATATTTGCCCAGCAGAATAGCAGGCAGAGACCTAAGCATGACAGTGACTGGGCAGACATGGAGCCACTCAGATCCAGTGCCAGCAGGACAAAGTGCATAAGGTCATGCTCTATCAAAATTCTTTTAAGGTACATAAAATTATCCCGTACAGTCTATACAGAGGTCGATAAACCACTGTGAGTGCTGGGGAGGAAAGGAACAGAGCTGGCATGTGGCGAGTGAACAAACAACCTAACTTGAAAATAATGGGACTGTCTACAATATGGTATTTTTATAATTTTACATTATATCTCGATGGGGGAAAAAAAAGTCCTTGGGTTGTTATAGGACAAATGAAATAATTTAGGTAACAGAATGTTTGCACACTTATGGTTCTATCATATTTCCAAGATTCTTATTTTTTTATTCCAGCATGTATTAGTATTATGCTATGACATTGCCAAGGATGAAGGATACTGGGTTATGAATGATGGAGTTGACAACGGTTATCTCCCACCTCCCCTCCAAAAATGCACATATGCAAACCATCAAATGTCCTGATAACTATTTTATTCTAGACCAGGAGCTTTCTCAAAGGAGAAAAAAAAAAAAAAAGAAAAAAAAAAAGTAAGGTATTTCAGTAATCCAGATGAGAATGGAGACCTATAGCTAAAACTGCTAACAGTAGAGGCAGAAAGGATTTGACTTACAGTAAGAGATACTCATGGAGGTAAAATCAGTAAGACACAGTAACTGATTGTGGAAGAAAGAAAGAGAAAAGGATTCCTACATTTGGGCAACTGGATAAATGTTGGTGGCATTAATTGAGCTACAGATTTGCAGAGGGAAAGTATAAGAAAAATGTCTGTTAAGTTATATGTGAGGCTCTTAAATTCAAGGTACTATGAAACATTCACATGAAAGTCTACTGACAGGACCACTGAGCCAAACTGGGCTGATGTGCATTGAACTACTGCTTTGTTCTGAAAGAAATAAAAGCATTTCCCTGCCAGGAATTGGCCTGGGTCCCATTTAAAAATGCAGCCTAGCAGTAGCACATGTGGCTTCCTAATTTGCCAGCAGACAGACCAGTACTCCTAATTAGACAGTTTTAAAGAGAGCTGCTAATCCTTACTTATTTAAGTTCCATAAGTAACTAAAAGACAATTTCTGTTTGCGGCAATAACCTTCTGACTTCCCTGCCAATGGTCACTATAATAAGAACCACAAACAAGAGAGCATTCCCCATTGTTTGCACACAAATACTGTCAAGTGATGATGGAAAGAAATTTTTAAAGAAAAAAATATGTAATCAAGGTTTAGAAAGAAAAAAGGCAAAAAGATTCTGAGGATTTGTGGGGATAGATTACAGAGTAAGACAGGTTATAAGCACTACAAGCCCCTGCAGGCAGTATGAGGACTGAAGACCCCATTCTTGGCAAAGGAAAACACTCCCAGAAAAAAAGAAAAATTAAAAAGTAAGCTGAATGAGTCAGAACAAAAGAAAGTCAGCTAGCTTACCTTTAAATCAGCTGCTGCTAAATTTCTTATCTGAGCATTTTCCTCTTTTTCTAGAACTCTGGCCTATTGGGCATATAATTTACAAACATCCCCGCTAGGTCTGTGAACACTCTGAAGAAAATATTGGCCACAGAAGATGCTGTGGCAAGTCCTGGAAAGATACGTTAACTAGGCTGTTTCCTGCCCAGTAAACAGTTAAAGCAAATACGTATTGTGGAGATTTGTATTTGGCTGGGGCAGAGATCAAGGGAACAGCTAGATCCCTGAAATCTAGGTAGGAGGGCTTATATCCCTTATTGCAGAGGAAGACCCTCTGTGGTGGTGATGAGAGGAAAATTCCTCTCTCCTACTGATTCTTCAGAGGAGATTGATGCCAGTGGCATTTTACTCCACAGTGAACTAGTGGAATTTAATACCTCCCAAGGAATTTGTGTGCGTGACCACAGACAGGAGGCTGCCCACACACAAGGCTTGGGTTCCAGATTTCTCAAGATTGCTCAGACCCTTAAAACTAATAATTATAGAGGGCAGTGCCTGTGGCTCAAAGGAGTAGGGTACCAGCCCCATATACTGGAGGTGGTGGGTTCAAACCCAGACCCAGAAAAACAAAAACAAAAACAAAAGAAAAGAAAAAAAGAAACTAATGATTATAGAAACAATAGGAGCTGATATGCTCACTCTGAGAAACTGCTAGTGTCTTTGTTCCCTTCCTCAGTTTACTCTCTGGGCTAATGAACCAATAGCCTTCAATAAAACCTGAATGGAACTGACACTCTGGGCCACTCACTGGACCCCCACAAAAGGGAAGTGGTCCCCTGTGTTTCCACCTTTGAAAATTCTATTCTGTGTGTCTTGTCTCTTTCTTTCTCATTGTTTCTAACTTTATATTTGTTCAGTGGGTCACCTCCAGATCTACATGTTTAACAGACCCTGTCCCTGGGGCCGGATCCTGGCAATGCACAAGTTTTTTTTCTTCTTCATCATCTTCTTTTTTGGGTGTTTTTTTTTTTAAAAAACAGAGTCTGACTCTGTCACCCTGGGTAGAGTACCGTGGTGTCCTATATCATAGCAACCTCAAACTCCTGGGTTCAAGCAATCCACTTGCCTCAGCCTACTGAGTAGCAAGGACTACAGGTGCCTACCACAATGAACAGCTAATTTTTCTTTTCTTTTTTTTTTTTTTTTAGTAGAGATGGGGTCTCAGTCTTGCTCAGGCTGGTCTAAAACTCTGAACTCGAGTGATCCACCCACCTCAGCCTCCCAGAGTGCTGGGATGACTGGCATGAGCCACCATGCCCAGCCACAAGTTTTTTCTCATGGAATCTAGGATACCCTTTGTTTAAGGCCTTTAATGCCTAATAACCAGTTAAAAATAGTCTTCCTACTCTGGGAAGCTAAAAAGGCAAGTGATTTTATATCCAACGGAAGTATAATAGTAGAAGGAGCCTGTGATTCCTTTTTTTTTTTTTTTTTTTTTCATTTTTTATTTAGCCTGTGACTTGACTCTTAAAGCACTAGTATATTTGATGTCAAAATGACAAGTTCTATTTGATCAGCATAATCACAGATTAAAGAAAGAGGCAGTAGTCAACAGTGTTAAGCACTACAGTTCTGTCCATTAAAACCTTCCAATTAGATTTGAAAACTTTTCATGATCTTAACAAAAGCATCGTGAAGACTGAATTAGCTTACAGTACAAAGTAAGAATAGAGGCAGCTTTTTTTTTTATCCTTTTGTATCAGTCTGCTAGAGCTGCCATAATAAGATAACACACAGGGTGGGTCTGAGACCAAGGTGTCTGCCAGTACGTTTGGTTTGTCCGGAGGCCGCCCTCCTTGGTTGGTAGATGAGCACCTTCCCACTGTGTTTTCATATGGCCTTTGTTTTGTAAGCATATTTCCCTGATATCTTCCTCTTCTCTAAAGACATCAGTCCTATGGCATGAAGGCCCATCCATATGCCCTTGTATAAGCTTAATTATCTTTTTAAAGGCCCTATTTCCAAACACAGTCACATTGGGGATTAGAGTTTCAACATAAATTGGGGTGGGGCAGAATTTCGTTCATAATGTTTTCCTTCCATTCCCTTCCCTTGCTGAAAAGTTCAATCTCAAAACCTTTTCTGGAGGTCAAGTGAGCTAGGCATCAGCCTGAAGCTTGTAGGAGGATAGATTTCAGTGTCCTAGTGCAGTGTGTTTGAGCTCCTGTGGTGAGGAGAAAGACAGGGAGAGACACAGAATGCTGCAGACTGTCAAGCCAGGAAGGTGAGAGAGCAGGGTCCTGGTGGCAGGGACAAGGGAAAATGGCTGGCTATGGGTTTACGGGGCCCCAGCAAACAGAACATGTGTTCAGCCCAGCTGGGAAGCCAGCATACTGACAGAATAAGGACCAGCATCCATGCAAGAGGGGTGACAACAGACAGCACAGAATATTGGGGGTCAGGTGGATTGAGACGTGAACCCTGGGATGGAAAGAATCCCGTGCATGGGATCTTAGAGCCCTTCCAGGGTGAGAAGGGCAGGGTAGTGTCAGCTAGGCACAGGTTTATCAGAGCTCCTTATCATTAAGGAGCTGTCCTTGCCCATTTTGTGCTGCTATAACAGAATACCACAAACTGGCTAATTTATAAACCATAGAAGTTTATTTCTCTCATGGTTATATACTCTGGGAAGTCTAAGAGCGTGGCCCAGCAGGCTTGGGGAGGCAGAAGGCTGAAGGGTGAGAATGAAAGGGTGTGGGCCAACTCATCATTTTTATCAGGAACCCATTCTTGCCGTGACTAACCCACTCCCACAGTAACAGCAGTAGTCCATTCCTAAGAGGCCTCCTGATCTAATCACCTGGTAAAGGTCCCATCCTTCAACACTGTTGCACTGGGGATCACATTTCTAACACATGATCTTTGGTGGATACATTTAAACAGGATGATATCCATGTGGGAAGAGGGCGGTGACACAAATAAAAGACTGGTTATGGATAGGAAAATTTAAATCAAATCAGTAAAAGTTCAGAATAGTAGGAGCCTGTTTCTCACTGTTACAGAAGGAAGTTGCAAATCTGGAAAGAGAGAAAATGAGAATGAACTCCGTGCTGTTGGATTGGAATTGAAAATTTCAGTGTGAATTCATGGTTTCATATATATAGACAAAGTTACAAATATAGATATAAATGTGTGTGTGTGTGAGAATTTGCATATCTCCCCTAGTCCTGTCCATTGAGAGAAAGGGGAAGCCCTGCCACATTAACAGCCCTGAACACAGACAGCCAGCCCTTGTTTACTAAGTAACATTCAACTTGACAAAGAACCAAGACTTCCAGGAGAAATGTTTGATTCCTAATCTGGGGTAGGAAAAGCAAAAGGTGAGTCTTAATCATACTTATGCCAGAAAGTAAGCATCAAAGAATAAAGAAGACATCTCAAAAGGACCAGGAAGTCAGCTGGAAGGAGCTGTCATTGGCGAAATCTTTGCCAAATTGAATATGAAAATAAATAGTGGTAGTAAAGGATTTCAGTTTATTTCATAAAATAGAAAATAAGAGTTTATACAGATAGAAATAAGGAAATATATAATTTGAAAATTTGATGAGGAGGGAGATATTTACAAAAACTCAAATTACTACCCCATGAAATATTCATTAATTGCAAAGGGATTAAGAATAATTTACAATGAAGAAGGCTGGAGGGTATAGCGCCTTAAATCAATGTGAATATTACCAATGATGTGACAAATTAATATTATGAGCCATGGTTAGGAAGGAATGCGAAGAATACAAAATTATACCTGTGATCATCCTGCCTATCACCTCACACGTGCAACTTGAATCTACTCACAAGAAAATGTCAAGCAACCCACACTGAGAGACATTTTATAATTAGCCTGTATTTTCAGAGACGCCAAATGTAAGAAAAGTCCAGGAAAGACTGAAGATTGGTTCCAGAGAAAGGAGACTATAGAGATACATAACTAAAATAATGTGTGATTCTAATATGGATCCTTTTGCAATAAGAACATTTAGGGGTGAAACGTAAAAGGATCCTGAGAATTAGAAGTTAGTGATGCTTCAGTGCTAATTTCCTTATTTGGATGGTTGCATAGGGCCTTGTAGGGAAATGTCTTTGCTGGGGGGAAAAATACCCTAAAATATTCAGACTTGATGAGGCAATGGCCTGGCAATTAAAAATATTAAAAATAGTTGGTGAAACTATTTTTTCACTCTGTTCACAAAAGTTTTACAAGTGTGAGGTTGTTAATAAATTGAAGGAAGAAATATAAGAAATATAAAATCTACAGTTACAGAAATCAGATGAGTGTGAGACAAGGCAGGGCAGGGATTTACTGAGGAAGGGTTAGAGGAAACTTTCGGGGATGACAGAAACGTTTTACATGTTGAATGGAATGGTGGTACTTGGGTGTGCATGTTAGTGCAAAGCCATCAAACTATACAGAAAAAAATCTATACATCTTGCTGCAATTTAGCTTACTGAAGGAAAACGCACACAAAAAATGAGGGCAGTGGGCTCAGGCAATTCATCCACACTGCGTGGTTTAGAAGAGAAATAAAGCAAAGCTAGAGGAAGGAATCCAGAGCTGAAGAAAAGATTTTTCCTTTCATTTATTTGTCTTTTGTTTTGTCTGTCAATGCAGCTCTGGAACATGTAACTATATCTTACAAATTATCTGAGCACGTTGAAGGAAAAAGCCGGCAGAAAGAGGCTGGAACCAGAGGAGAGAGTAAAGATCGGAGACAGAAGAAGGGCAGAGGGCAGACAGAGGCCTGGAGGAGACGGGAACGGATCTGGTGGGAGGCCCCCCTCGCTTCTGGGGCCGAATGACAGTGGCTTTAGGACTTGGGGGGAGGGTGTAGGCGGCTGAGCATCTTCTTACTGAGTAGTCCTCTTTCTGGTGAAGTAAGATTTGCAGTCATCTTTTGAACGCAAAGGGTTTTAAATAGCTAAAGGGGCTTTAAAAGGTGATGCGAGCTTGAGATTGGAGACCAGAATAAGGATCTGACTAGCTATTCTAATTATATAATGAGAATATTGTGAGTTTCCTCACTAACCCAGACTTCAACTAGGAGAAAAGATAACTTCCTTAAATCTGCCCTTAGCCTGATTATGTAGCTTCAATCATCTTAATTCTTTAAATCAACCTTACAGAATAGCAATTTGCTCAAATAAAAAGGATCCAAATGAAATAAGGCCTGAAAGGAATACGTCATGTCCTCCCCCGCTCAGCCACCTGCCAGGCTGTGTGGGATTTATCTCTGAGTGAATAGGATGGTAATGTGCATTGCCTTCTCCTAGCCCAATTGGGTGAGGAGGTTTAGACCATGTAGAAAATCCTCCAGAATGAAATAAGATAGATGACTTTGATAATTGTTTATAAAATGCTTATATAATACAAACTGCTAATTCTCCTAGACAAAAAAAAAAAAAAGAAAAAAGAAAAAAAATATATATATATGTACAAATAATAATAATGTATAGCTATGAAGAGAAAGAAAATGGAAAAGTAATGTGAGGTATACTTTTGCAGGGGTGCAGGGTGGAGGGTCCTGCATTAATACACTGGCCAGGGAAAATATCACCAAGAAAAACAGTTGGGAAATATTCAGATGGACTGAAGAAACCAGCCCGGCAACTATCTGTGGGAGAATTTTACAATCAGAGGGAAGAGCAGGCACAAGGGCTAGGAGGCAGAGATTTGTGTACTTAGGTCTGACAAACTAGGGAGAAATTTTGCTTTCAAAACATTTTTTGTAACAGTTACCAGGACATTGTATGTTATATACATTTTTCATTAACATATTTACTAGTTTATTTAGGATTCCAAGTTCAGAACTACTTCTGAAATAGCAAGTCTAAATGTCAACAGAGAAAATGGGATTTTTCCAAGGCAATGCCAAAAATGTAGCTGGGCAGCCTCACATGTTAGCCCTCCTCTGAAATCTCCCACCTCCTCAGAGGGTGTGATGTTCTGATTGCTCCACTGGAACTCAGCTCCAAGCCACTGGGTTGTTTCATAGAAGCAGCTCCTATCTTGGAAGAGCTTATGGTATCAGTTAGATAGCTTGTATATTCCACTTTGCCCAAAATTTAGAATAGCCTATGTACCTAACATATATTTATAAAAATTTTAAACAAAATGATCGCTTCCTTTCTGAAATGAAGGAACAACAATATTTCCCTCATTGTGTTTTCCCAATAGAGAAAAATAAAAACTGGTGAGTGTGTTTAATTCCATTATTATTATGAAGCGAATAATAAGAAAGGGGGGCTTTGCTTCGAATGTGTAATAGAGCAACTATTATCAATGATATCCATGAAAAGATACCACTTAAAGTTAACATTGTATGCTAATTTAAGTAATAAGAATTGAGTCTTTTGCTTTAGGTACAAATTTCTCCCTAGGTGCAATTTATGAAATTGTTTTATTTGCAGGTTTTTACATTTTTTGTTGCATGATTCACTTGAGTTGGAGAATATCAGGCAATCACTTTTTTACAGCTAGCTCAGAAACCAAACATTCTTGTTCCAATCTGAAAACACATGGAATTGAGAAAAACAGGTTTTCTTCCAATAACACTCGATCCAGAATCTCATAATGATATTCATCCTACAACCTTCAAACCATATGTGGCTCATAGAACATTTCATGCTGCTTTCTGCTAAGTCACATTATGGAATCAGACAGCTTCCTTTGGATTGTGATATAACAGTTGACCTGGAAAATGGAAGATTTAAAACAGTCATCTCAACAGACACAGATGGACTCATACTAAGGCAAGTGGGAGGAATTCAAGAAGCCAGCTGTCTAGAAATGAATGACTGACTCTCCTTGACTGATCTCTCCTTCAACCTAAGATAATACTCCTCAGATCATAATCTTTATTTAGCTGTTTTGATAAACTTGCTTTTAAATTTTACCATAAAAATACTGTATGAAATTGCATACTACAATAATAAGGCTGAATTCATCAGTGGTTTCTCAGGGCCCTTGATGGTAAAAGTAGGAAGAATGATCTTCAGATATTTAGGAGAGGCAATGCATTACAATAAACGGAAGACAAGATTTAGAGCCACCCATGGACTCCATCTCAACTTTGCTACTCGCAAGATCTATAATCTCAGGTTACTCATTTTTCCTCTAAGTCCAATGTAAACAGTACAGGGATGCTACAAAGAATCAGTGATGTCATGTGTGCAAAATAATTACCTCTATTGGAGATCACCAATAGCTGGAAGTTTTTATTTATTTATAAATATGCCTTATTCTTCTTGGTATCACTTACCACTCATTGTTATGCCACAGATACACAATAAATGAAAGATTAACTGGTGATTTTTAGTAGAGTTCCTACTAATCAACTAAAATAAGTGATTTCATATCAAAAACATTAAATGAGCAAATCCAAAAATTAAAAATAAATGTCTTAACTTGGTTCACTTACAAAAACACTGACAGAACTGAATCATTCCAGGTGTAATATTACTGTTTGTTTTCATACTCTCAATGCAATATCAATTTTATTTAAATAAGTGAAACATTACGGAATATAATCCTCTGTTGAATTTTCATTGGATTCTATTTTGTTTAAGAAGAAGTACCATGGAGCCCAAGCTTTTTAAAGTAAGAGAGAGGCCTTAGAGTTCTCTAAATAACCCCTTCATTTTATAGGTGACAAAACTAAGCCCTAGGGAGGCAAAGTGACTTGAACATGATCATAACAACAGAGCCAACATTAGAAATCAGGTCACAGGAATCTCAGTGCAATTTTCTTTATTCTACATCATCCTGCATAAATCAAACCTAAGCTGTAGTTATATGCTTTGGTGTTTTAAAAGAGAATTCTGTGGTGAGTTCTTACGAACAAAAGACATCTTAGATCAATATAACTCAAGGACAGACAGGAATCATACCTGATTCAGTCAACATTTTAAAGGGAATTAATAAATTTAACATTGCCTTTCTTCAGTCCCTTGGCACAGAATCAATGAATTATTCTGACAAAAATATTGGGATCTTAACAAAATTATTGGTATTAAACACATGTTGCTCATTCTAAGGTAATGGTAAATGGTTCTCTTAAAAGAGATATAAAACCTATTCATCAAAGTGAATTTTGCTTTTTGAGGTTATATGGAAATATTCAAATACATGCTTCTCCTTCAAAGGTAGAGTGTTGAGCCTCAGACACTCACCAAATGGTTGATCCTTGGAGGGTACTTAATTGATTTGTGCCTAAGTGTATACCTCTGTCTCTATTGTGATTCTGATAGTAGTTATACAGTTATTATAGAAATTATGTGAACTAGCACATATAAAGTGCTTAAAATGAGGCGGCGCCTGTAGCTCAGGGTGCCAGCCACATACACCCAGGCTGGTGGGCTTCAACTCAGCCAGGGCCTGCTGGACAATGATGACAACCTCAACAACTACAAAAATAGCTGGGTTTGTGGTGGGCTCCTATGGTCGCAGCTGCTTGGAAGGCTGAGGCAAGAGAAATGCGTAAGCCCAAGAGTTTAGGATGCTGTGAGTTGTGACACCACAGCACTCTACCGACGGTGACATAGTGAGACTCTGTCTCAACAACAAAATAAATAAATAAATAAATACAAATAAAAAAGGAATTTTAAGAAAGTACTTAAAATGATAGTATAAAAATGAGAACTTAAAAACACTAACTGCTATTATTATTATTGTTCCTATTATCATAATTTTCATGACCACACATTATGACACCAGATAATATTCACCTACAGCAATATTGGATTCCATTCTCTTTCCTTCTCTTACTTCATGATGATGGTCCTCCCACATGAGGTCCCTCTATCATTTGATTAAATGGTACTATGCAATTTTTTAACCTTTACCAACATCTATGCTTTTAGCTATTGGCCTTCAATGCTTCAAAAGACGATGGTATTTAACAACTATGAACACTTTCTTCAGAGGAATCTTACTGCTATTTGAAAGTCCTCTTATTCTTCTCCTCAAGCTTTCCAAATCTGATAAGTTCCTCTTCATTTGGAAAAATCAAGGCAGACATAAAAAAGGAAATCTTGCTAGACATCTGAATAAAATCTTGAATAAATTTAATGTACAATATTTCTGGTTAGCTGTAAGAATACGATTTCACTTGCTTTAAATGACTGCATGCAATTCCTGGTTTATTATAAGAAAAAGAATAAACCAGGGAGAACTTTTCTGCATTTTCCAGTCTTATAAATAGACTTCTATAAATATCGTCGAATTAATGGACAAAAGAAATCAAGAAAAGATGATAAATTTATATTGTTAGTCAAATATTTGCAACTATAGCATTTCTTCAGTATAGGTTCCTTTTTTTTTTTTTTCTTTTTTCTTGTACATCTTAATTTTTTTTTTTTTTCTTATGCACCACAGTCTGAAAGGATAAGACTTGGTTTTTTGCCAAGACTTACAATGTGCATACAACTCTTCGTTACCTCTAAATGCACAATTATTGGGTATTTGTCATTCACATGCCAGTGATTGATTACCCTGGAGGCTCTACTAAAGAAAGTTCACCTTTCAATGTATTAACAACAGGCTCAGAACACTGAACAAACAATTCATTTCTCTAACATAGAGCTTTTCTTCTCCTGATCAAACATATTCTAAAAAGATAACTCTTTCTACAAAAAATCCAAGGTCATAATCATACTTTCATCAAGAAACATGTTCATAGAATATATACCACCCAGCATTTCTAATTTTATGTACTCCTTTATACCCAATTCTACACTGTTACTATAAAAGTTGGAGGGATGGCTGTTTGACAGGCATTGCCTAAATTAGGTTGGTAGACAAATATATATATATAATATATATATGTTGGTAGACATATATATATATATATTAAAAGACTAAATATATATATATTTAGATTAAATATATATATATATTTAGATTATATATATATGTATATATATATTTAGATTATATATATATATATATGTATATATATTTAAAGACTAATGAATACCAGAAAACTTCAGAGCAAATATTAATTTGAATATAAATTAGATTTAATTGAGGGTGTACATAAATTAAATTTGATCCTAGATATACTGACAAAACCCAAATTTACAAATATTTTCAGGTGTTAAAGGTAGAATGAAAGCAATTTAAAAATATATACCTATAAAGTAGACTAAATAAAACTTTCTTTAAAAATAATATCTATAAGGCCAAGGGTAGTGGCTCATGCCTATAATCTTAGCACCCCGGGAGGAAGAGACAGGTAGATTGCTTGAGCTCACAAGTTTGAGAGCAGCCTGAGCAAGAGTGAAACCCCCATCTTTACTGAAATTAGAAAAACTAGTCAGACATTCTGGTGGGTGCCTATAGTCACAGTTGTTTGGGAGGCTGAGGCAAGAGGATTGCTTGAGCCCAGGAGTTTGAGGTTGGTGAGAGCTTGCGCCATGGCACTCTACGGAGGGCATCAGAGTAAGACTCTGTCTCAAAAAATTAAACAAACAAATAAATAAATAAATAATGTTTATAAAGTAATACTGATTTCTATCCCCCCCCCCCAAGATACAGGAAAATAAATTATAAACTCTTTCTGAAAAAAAATCATAGAATTTTCACTAACTCAAACCAAAAATCAAACAAACAAACAAATCTCTTGAATTATCATTAAAAATGTTTAAAATCTACTGCCAAAAAAATGCTTTCTCTAGTAAACTCAAAAAATATCATCATTTTACATGTACCTTAAGGAATCTGTCTTAAGACAATCTCTTAATAAAAATGGACTGTAATATCCCAGAGTCTAAAATCCTGAGAACCAAGAGCTCCAAGGTTCAAGGGCAAGAGCTCATGGATACTGCAGCTGAAGGAAAGAGAAAGCAAATTCATCCTTCTTCTGCCTTTTCATTTGTTAGGGCCCTGGAATTGGATGATGCCTACCCATGCTAATGAGAGCAGCACTTCCTTTCTCAGTCTACTGGTTAAAATGCTAATATCTTCTGGAAACACCCTCACACACCCAGAAATAATCTTTTACCAGCTGTCTGCCTATCCCGGAGACAAGATAAATCAACACATAAAATTAACCATCACACCTTTGAAGGGAAGGTCAAATGCTAAATTGAAGGCAAGAACAGCTAAATAAAGGAAGAGCCAGCTAGAATACATTATTCACTCTGAATATTAGGCTCCCACTATGTCACAGGCTGTTTGAAGTTTAATAACAATTTAATGGTTGATAGTACCAACTCAGAAACGATTGTCATACTTAGCTACCACATTGTAACAATCCTCTAAGAATCACAGATTAAAGACAGTCACTTCAGTATCAGAGGATAACTCATCTCAAGGCCAAATATGTTTGTCGATTATATAACAGGAGGAAGAAATCATCTTATGGTTCCCATAAGAAAGTCCTCACAATGGAAACAAGTATAGTTTTCAGAAAATCAGAAGCAAAGCAAACATAATCAGAGTTTGATATGTCACTTTCAAATAAACTTCTAAATAAAACTAATCCTGGAACCAGTAGTATGTCTTCATTCTCCAAACACTACCATGCTTGCTATTTGTCTTGAAGTAGAGAAGAGATGTATTTATCCTAAAGAAGAGAGAGATAAATACATGCTACCTTTTTAAAGAGGTCAGTAAAAGGCACAGATTAAATAAACACATCAGAATGTTTCATGATGAATTGAAAAATGTGCATTTCATGGTCTTTAATAATTATGTTAAATTAGAAGGAAATTTTTCTATTGACAACATGTAACATATGTGAGATATAAGGCTCCTCTGATAGCAAACTAGTGACACAGAAATCTTTCCACTAGCTGTGGGTATTGCTCTCTGTTCCCAATGCTCAGTCAGAAAAACTGCTAGCTGATGTGCACCTGCGAAATTGAGCGTGCAGCCAATTCAATCTCTCTGGACAGAATGAAGCACTGAGAATGATAAGAAAGCTGTGTGAATTTGTAAGAGATACACGTATGCTGTTGGAGTCTAATAGAAATATTTTAACCACTGGCTTGAATCCAATCTGCACAGTAATTTAATAGACTATCAACCACAAATGCAATCCATAAGGAAAGTGAATGGGTTCCAAATGCAATAGGTAATTTTCTTGGAATGGGATTGGTAGAATCAAACTAATCTATGTGAAAAGGAAGCTGCCTGCCAATATCATATAGTCAAAATCTTCAATAAGGAAGTGTAACCAATCATATCCATATAATATATTGCTTTGTTAAAAAAAAAAAAAAAAAAAATCTGATCAACACTATTGGACCTAACAAATCTGGATAAAAAATTTAGTGACCAAGAATTTATTTTTATAGATTATTTTATCTTATTAAGTATATAGAAATTCCATTGGAATAGAACTTGAAGCCAGTGTTTTCTAAGCAACATGCAAATATACATGTTTAAAAAAAAAGATATTTTTTTCTTTCAAAGAAACTTATTGTGACTTGTATCATGTAGACATTATTTTAAATTCCTCTTTGGGAATTATTTTTAGATTTACTTAAGGAACTATGCAAGGAGATTAATCCCAACTTTGTTATTATAATTCAGAGAATGTGAATTAATATGTACTAAATATAAATATTTAGATAGGTATAAAATATTTTATAAGAGAAAAGTATAGAAAAACTTCTGTAGAAGAAAGATTCAAGTTTTTCTTCATGGAAAGATTTAAAGACCACACTGAACTGCCTTATTTAGATGATTGGGAATTATCTAAAGAAACAAATTAATAATGATGCTCTAAATGTACTTTCTAGCAGAAGATTAGATTTTTTGTACACATATGTACTGTGTCATATACAGAGACTATGACAAGAATATTACCCACCCATTTCACTGGTTTTATGTAGTATTCCCTGCTGATCATATATGATATTCTGCATATAAATCCTCCCTCATGCTCTTTCTCTCCATGGATGCTCAGATTTTTTTTTTTAATGTAAAATAGAATTGCACGCAGAATGGGGACAGAAGACCCCATCTTTGGCAAGGGAAAACACCCACAGAAAAAGGGAAAAATTAAAAAGTAAGCTGAGTGAGTCAGAACAAAGGAAAAGTCAGCTAGTTTACCTTTAAACCAGCTATTGCTAAATTTCTTATCTGAACAGTTTCCTGCTTTGCCTAGAGCTCTAGCCCAGTGGGGATACAGCTTACTAACACCCTTGTTGGGTCTGTAAACACTCTGAAGGAATAATGGTCACAGAGGATGCTGTGGCAAGTCCTGGAAAGATACATTAACTAGGCCAGGGGTGGCGAACACGTGGCTCTCTAGCCGCATGCGGCTCCCGGCCAAAATGAATGCGGCTCTTTGCCTCTTATCATTATTTTGTATACTGTGGCTCTTTGCCAAGTTTGGATTTTGTTATGCTGCTTCTGAGGAGGGACCTCTGAGGAGAGATATCTGAGCGCGT
>CAUYPK010138251.1:0-14798 GCA_963574355.1 Loris lydekkerianus
GCGGGGGGGGGGGGGCGCCGGCGCGCCCCCCCGGGGGGGCGGGGGCGGGGGGGCGACGGCGAGTGCGCGGGGTGGGGAGGGGGAGAGGGGAGAAGGAGAGAGAGAGAGGTGGGGAGTGGGAGGGGGGAGAAGGAGAGAGAGAGAGGTGCGGACTAGGACAGGTGGAGATGGAGAGAGAAGGAAGATTGAGTGAAAGAGGGAGAAGAAAGGGAAGGAAAGGGAGAAAGGGAGGTGGAGAGAGAGAGGAAGTCACCAGGATTTTCAGGATAACATTTTTAAGATAAAATCTGTTTTAATTTTGTTATTTTCTCCAATGACAGGGGAACAAGTGAGGAGACTCTCTCCGTTACTAGTAGTAATTGAAATTCAAATAGTATCCACTGAGAATTATGATTATTTATTTGTTGTACACAAGTTATCCGTTAGTATATAATGTTATAGGCATTTGGATTTAAGAAAATTTTGTTTTATTAGTCCTAGGGTCCAGGTTTCTCAGTTGAACTATTTCTTTTAATTTTTTTCTCTGAATGCATCTCAAAATGCATCACTGATGCCCCCCATGGACATAGGACGCCATGCTAGATTATGGATATAAGTTGGTATCCATTGTTATTTACTCAGTAACAGGTTCAGAAGTTTAGCATGTAGATTTACAGCTGGAAATGGTCATAGAATAGACTTTATATAACTTGGAATAAGTGTTACATGCTTAATTGGTTTGGAATAAACTAATGAAAGTTTTCTATAAATCCAAGTAAGTGAAAAACCAACGGGAGGAATAACACTGGGAAGAGGTTACCAGCCAGGGCAGCACCTGAAGCTCGTGGGGACTGTCCTCTCCTGGCCATTTCTCCCACTTGTACACTAGCAGTTACCTGAGTGAACAAACACATCATCAATGTTACTGGATTCAGAGTCTGTTAGGAACCTAAAAGCTGATTCAATCCTTACTAACAATTCCACAGTTCCAGCATCCATGGCCAGGATCACTGAGTTACTAACTCATTAAAAATATATATATAAAAAAATTAAACCAGATTTGTGCAACTGACATATTACCCATCAGGGGCGCTGAGGGCAGGAGGATCTGCCCACTTTCTGCACCACGCTCCCAGTCAAAGGTCTGAGCTTAAATGGAGCTGTTTGCCAGTCTCTAGAGATAAAGGTGGACTCCTGCAGAAAATCTTCCAGATCCTGGGAATAGAACAGTACAGCTGAGATAATATTATGCCCTTGTTTAAAACAGCAAAGACATGGGCCTTCCTTCTTTCTCTTAACGGAACTTAAAAAAATTTTCCCAGTCATCTCTTCCTGCTTCATAACCAATGGCTATAAAGTCTTTGTGTTATGCTTTCCAGGTTGAAAGACCATGAGTGATGGCAAGACTTGGCTGGAAGCTGAAGACATTATCCCAGCCTGCAGAGATCAAGGCATTTTGTCGCTTTCTGCCTATAGCCTGTCTACTGGTGCCTCTGGGGACACAGCCACACTCAGTTTACTGGGTTTACTGTGTTCTCTGTGGCATTGGGCCCAGAGGGTCACCCAGTAGCTGCATTTGCAAATCAAACACAGAAGAGCCTCTTTCCTGGGAAGGGCTCACCTTAGCTCTCTCCCAGGGACCAGGCCTGGTAGGAATCCAACTGCACCTAACAAGGGCATCTGTGTTATTTGGCTGCATGCCTGTGACTTCAAGCTTTATGATAGGTGTCCTAGTCACTTGAACTCTGGGGCTTTGTTCAGATAAGCCTATATTCCTCTGATCAAACAAATCTGTATCTCTCTATACTTTTGGGTCTTTCCTAGCTCACTGTGTGATTTTAGCTTTATCTTTTATCGTGTTTTGCTGTGTAAAATGTGCTCCCATGTGTAATGTACACCTACATTTTTGGCCTAAACTTTCAGGAAAATGCCCTTCAAGAAAGTTGCCAGCTCTTGGCTGGGAGAGGTACATCTGGGGAGGACTAGCACTTGCCTGGTAAATGCGCAGGTCACACCACTCTCCAGCAGCCCCCTGCTCTGTGAAGCCTGCCCCTTGCCCCTCTCCTGGGAGCGCTTCCCTGTCCATCACATCAGGGGCTGTGGCAAAGACGGTCATGCATATGTGTGCCTGGTGGGCAGGAGCTTCTGAGGCCCCTGGGCCCACTTGGCCAGGTGGGTCCCATGGGCCAGCGTGGGACTCCTGGTCCCTGCTACAGGGATGGGACTTGGGCCTCAGCCCTCACCCTGCATGGCCATGGCCTGCCATCTCAGACCTGCCACGACCCCTCCTGATTCTGGTGTCTGGCAGAGGCTGCTGCAGCCTGCTCCCACTCCCACTGGATCCTGTGTTCTCTTCTTTCTGTTGGGCCCAGGGGGGAGGAAGCAGCGGCCTGGGAGACCTTCAAGGCTCCCTGCTCCCAAGCTGTACTACCCAGGTATAATGCCCATCCTCATTTTCCCTCAAAAATTCGGGTGAAAAGTTTGCAATATACTTGGCAAAACATGATAATTCTCACACTGCTTTATTTCCTATCTATAATGGACAATGTCATGACCAATTGTAAATGAATATTGATAATTCAAATTTATAAAAGAACATCCTTCTAGGAAATTTGAAAAACTTCACAAGGGTTTCAGGCATCCTTCACAAAGCCCCAGGTATGAAGTTTTTATCATTTATGCTGTTTTTACATTTGTTTCCACCTCATAAATGCAGACATCAAACCACCACAATGTTTAAATGACTTCTATAGGGCAGTGGTGTTTGTCATCACACTGACATGGTAGCATCTATCAAGCGTTCTGGGGATGTTTGCCTGGCAAATGCCTCAAGCTGCAGGGCTGAAATACTTAGAGTTGATATCTAATAGTAGCCAAAATCTGTAATAACCACCCTTAAAGCTGGAGACCTGGCCTCTCACTGTTTCAGCAAATATCAAGAAATAAATTTGTTAATTTTTTTCTCAAGTATTCATTTTTATTTCCAAGTCAAATGCAGGTTCTGTTGCTATTAATGATATTTAGCAAAGCATCCATGGGCAAATGCCTGGCAGGGCACCCCGAGTGGCCTCCGCTGCTACAGCACAGAAGACCAGACCAACCTAAGAGCCAGAATGGTGCATAGATTACTACAGAAACATGAGAAGCAGCCTCCCGGCCATGGTCCAAATGTCCAAGCTTGAATGCTCTCTAGAGCACAAACAGCTGGGCAGAAGGTCTCCCGGGAAGAAGGTGTGTTGCCACATGTCCAATAGGCCTTGGGCAGGGCTTCCACTGCTCAAGAAGCACTCTCTTCCCAGGGGTTCACCTCACCCCTGGGTAGACAACAGAAGACACTTTGGAGTGAGCAACAAGACCATACACACCGTCACATTTCTACGTACTGAAAATTGAACCTCTTTCTTTTTTTCTTCCTTTTTTTTTCTTTTCTTTTCTTTTTTTTTTTTTGAGACAGGGTCTCACCTCAGTACAATGCTGTGGCTCACAGCAACCTCAAACTCTTGGGCTCAAGCGATTCTCATGCCTCAGCCTCCTGAGTAGTTGGGACTACAGATCCCTGCCACAATGCCCGGCTATTTTTAGTGATAGGGTCTCACTCTTGCTTGGGCTGGACTGGAGGCTGAGAGCTCAGACCATCCACCCACCTTGGCCTCCCAGAGTGCTGGGATTTTCAGCCAGGCATGAGCCACCTCGCCTGGCTGAAAATTGAATCTCTTTAGACTAAATCTCAGAGCACTTCTGTTTGAGGGAAAAATGGTATGATCAACTTTTCCCACTCTAAACTGAGAGTTTAACAGTTTTCATTTCAAAATGCCTGTTAGACTTTGTGAGATACCTATATTGTGAAATGTAGAAGTTCTATTAACATAATAAACAGATCACAAAGGAAGACAGAAAGGAAGAAAAACATATGAAGTGGAGCAAAGCATGGAGAAAACAGAAGCAAAACAGCATAAAGTGGCCGAAAGATTAAGTCATAAATCAGAAAACTATGAAAAACAAGCAAAGAGTCTCTCCTTAGTATTTGCAACTAAAATTTGAAGTGCATAAATGCATTTGAAATAAGAGAGCAAAATAAAAATAGTTTTTTTTTTGAGGGAGTGTGTTACAACCTAAGACCTGGAAGATGATGCTGAGAATTTCTTAATGATTATGGTCTAACAACTGTTGTACCACAATTTTCAGAAATAAAAATATGAACAGTATTCATAAAGTCTAGTCACTCTTTTTATTTCTCATTTCAAAACTTAACCTCTTGGCTGTGCTTCTAGACTAGGCTAAGATAATTTTTTTTTTTAATGTTTTCTTTAGCTATGGAAGCATTTAAAAAAAATTTCAAGTAATAATCCCTTATATGCATTCAAAATATTCAGGTACTCTCTGAGGTACATTTCTCTGATAATGAGAGAGGACTCTATGGAGTCACAGACAGTAATCAGATAAGGAGAGAGGTAAAATGATGGACTTGATATCTGAAATCAGGTCCAATGATATCTACAACTGTACCTGAGAAAAAGTTCCAAACTATTCAGTTTGCCAGATTCCCAGCATAGCAGTCCAGCTTTGAACTTGGAGGAGGTAGATGCCAAAGAGGATGTTAGCATTGCGTTCCATAAGCACAGTGTACAGACGTGGCTACCTGCAGCACAGAAGACCCACCTGGCGTCTCCAGATTCCCCAAGCAGGGGTGGAATCACAGGAATGCAGACATCTTGGCTCCCAGCCACTGGGTCTGGGCTTTGTGGCATCCTCTTCCCAGCATGACTATGGACACAAATTGTGTACTAATAATTTTTTTTTTAACTAGGAAATTCTATGTCAATTGATATAGCAAGATAATAAAGTATATAAAATATAATTTTACCTATCATTAGTCACTATTACATAGACATATGTAGATCAGAGTTGGCTTTTACCATTAAATGAAAGACTTCTTTTTTCTTCTCTTGTTTGAAAATGGGAGAGGAAAAGCCAGGCTAAATGGGGTTTGCACCAAAGCTTAATGGCCTATTAAAGCATGGGGGTGGGAGTCAGGGGATTGTGTGATTCATTTTTGATCTCTTATCAGAACAAGCTCTCTTGGAAATCCCAGAGGAAGTTTTGCTTTTGTTTTAGGTCAGTTTCACTGTCAGGTTTTCATAGTATCAGAGTTAAATTCATCCACAGAAATCCCAACCCCAAGTGATTCCAATTGTTCTTTTCTCCAAATATTTTTTACTTAACATTGTAAAGCTCAAATGTAAATTGGTAACTTCTACAAAACAGTCTTTCATATACTCAGTGCATTAGTAAATATTTCCTGCATTAATGACATTCTTCCCAGTTTTGTTCTCCTTCTTGTGATTTTCCATTTGGATGTGGGTTCTTCCACCCCTGGGTTAGCAGACTGAGATCTAAATCCTCAGATGAAGGAACACTCAGTCACGTGGTCTTCCAGGTCCGACATGCGCTTTCTCCCCATACACTCCATGGAGCAAATAAAAAATTGTGTGGATCAGAATTAGACATCTGGAAAAGAATGTTGGGACAAATAACAGTGATAGAAAAGGTCTTCCAGTAAAACTAGCCCTGAGAAATTGCAGAACGCCCGGCGCTGCGGCCTCAAGGCGCTCCTCCCGATCGGAGCCTCTAGAGGGCAGTGCGCTCCGCAGGTCTCGAAGTCCCGGGAGTAAAAACCCAAAATACTTGGCACAGTTATTAACAACTTTAAATCGAACAGGGCACACAAATATTGCAGGCCCAGTACACTTTTTGGCCACTGAAATGTGTAAACAGCTATGGGCCTCTTCTCTTTTACCCTCCCTCCCCAAGCATAATAACTCTAATGTACAATGAGGTGGAAACTTCCTTTAAAACACCAATCCAACACTATTCTATATATAGAATCTAACATACCTACTAGTAAAAGTGGGATCGAAGAGCATAAAGAAACCAGAGCGTTTGCCCGGAACTACAGCTGGTTGAGCACGGAGTGGAGACGAGGGGCAGAGGCGCTCAGACCCCCCAGCACCTAGCAGCGGGGCTGGGCACAGAGGGCCCCGCGGGCAGGAGCGCAGCCCGGTGTCCGCAGGGGAGTTCAGAATGGCTGTCGTGGACAGAGACCGGTCAGCTGTGTGTTTCATACACGGACCATTCGAGCAGCCCTGGAGAGAGCAGGGTGGAGGGGAGCAAGGCTAGAAGCCAGGAGACCAGTGGGGAGAAGTCATGTTGGTCCAGGTGAGAGCAGGTGCCTTGGAGGCAGCTGGTGGTGGCAGGAGTGCAGTGGAGAGGTTGGCCTTGTGAAACCAAGATCCAATGACCGTTTGGAAGAAGGGGGCTGTGGGAGGAAGAAATGTTGAAGCTGACAATTGATAGCTTTTGCCCTGGTAGAGAGGTCACACAACACACAGAGAACTGGGTTGGAGGGCAGCGCTGCTACTGTTAGTTTTTGAGAAACTGAATCCGAAATATGTAAAGAGTGCCCAGCAGGTGATGGAATTGGTGAGTCTGAAGTTTGGGGGAGAAACCCAAGTCAGAGATTGAGTTTGGGAGTCATTCTCATGCAAGTGGTAGCTGAAATCCTGAGGGCCAATGAATTCCCCCAGGAAGAGCATCAGTGATGGAAAGGGTGGTGAGTTAACACGGACACTGAGTAAGCCCAGGTGAGTGATTGGGGGGAGGGGGGGGTGCGGGTACCCGTGGTTGAGAAGGAACAGAAACAAGCAAGGCAAACTGACTGTTAGGGACAGTGGTGATGCCAGTAACTGCCGGATGCCCGGGAAGTGCACTGTAAGACAAAAATTGGAAGCTATCCCCTGGGTCTGTGACCGGTACAGTGCAGCAGGCTTAACAGACCCACGAGACCGACTGAGAGGTGAGGCCTGAATGGCACTTGAGGGGTCACACTGGGTGTGGGTTATGCTCCTAAGATGTTTGGATGGAACTGAAGAGGTGAGACATTCTCAAGGAGACATTGATGTCAAAGGTGGATTTCTTGTTAATGACCCAGGGGGACATGAATAAGCTTGTTGTCTGAAGGGAACAGGCACCTGTGAGAGGAAAGGTTGGGTGATTTTTGAAGAGGCATGACTGTCGTGGCCCTGGTGTGGGTTTGCATAACTGGGGCCAGCCTGGAATCCTCTGAGCCTAAGAAAGACATAGGGCATGTTTGCAGGTGCAGGGAGATGAGAGACTGAAGGGGCCCTGCTCAGTCACTTCTGTAGCAGGATGATTTATGGAGATGTCGATTTTATCTTGTTCTTGCCACTACAATAGCGTCTTTAATGAACAAATGAGTGAGTCTTTGTGAACCAGCATTGCAGTTGAAGGAGGTGAGTGACAGGGCTCTGGGGGTGACTTAGGTGTGTAAGTGACAGACAGCCAGGCCTTCTAACACATTTCCCTGGAAATGGCAAGGTCTCTGATGGCACCAGTGGGTCCTGAGGCCCCAGCTGTGAGAACCAGGCTGCCTACCCTGAGTTGCACCAGGCTTAGAAAGGGGCCTGACACCTGTGAATGGACCTTTCTGCCCCAGACTATAAACAACGAAGCTGTGTCTGTGACCAGCTGGAGAAGGGAAGTCTCAACTAGAGTTTTCTGGATCAAGCAATATTCCAGGCATGTCTGACAGCCCCTGGAGAGCAGGGTCACTTCTATAATGACTGCTACTTGGAATTAACACTCCCAAACTCTGGAGAGAGGATTTTAAACTTGAATTAACAAGAAAGAAAAAAAGAAAAAACAACTGTGTGATCTGACATTTCTTGCACTTGAGTATTGTGGAGAAACTACACCCCCAATACACTTCAAAGTGGTAAACAAAGTAGGTAGCAAGTTTTCGAATAGTGAGGAGGGCACGGAATGGGTGTAGAATTGAGGATTTAAGACCTACTTAAAGTATAAAGTCTTAGCCTCATGGCATCAAATAACTTTGATATTGAAAGTAATCTGTTGCTTCCTCTGGTCAAGGTTCTGCCACACCCCTTCTACACATATTTTATTTATTGTATTGTATTGTATTGTATTGTATTTAATTCTCCTTTTTAAAAAAATTTTTGAGACAGAGTCTTTCTCTATCACCCTGGTAGAGTGTTTTGGCATTATAGCTCACAGCAATCTCAAACTCTTGGGTTCAGCATCCCCCTTGCCTCAGCCTCCCAAGTAACTGGGACTATAGGAGTCTGGCACCATGACTAGTAACTTTTTCTATTTTTAGTAGAGACAGGTGTCACTCTTGCTCAAGCTGGTCCAAAACTCCTGAACTCAGGCATTCTAGCTACCTTGGCTTCCCAGAGTGCTAGGATTATAGGTGTGAGCCACCGTGCCCAGCCCCCCTTCTGCACGGTATTTTCCAGATGAGAATAAGAGGGGCTTAGTAGAGCTCCAGCCCCTGCTCTGCTGTGCTGCCCTTGGTTAGTGCATGCACCCTCTTCAGCACCCACCTGAACAACCTCTGTGCAGGGTGCACCCTCACACACTGCTGTCACCTCATACAGAGGCTGCTCCTACCCTAGCTCTCACCACAAAGTCTTTGGGCAGTCCAGCTGCCTCCCCACAGCTGACCTCCAGCAGTGGGATGAAAGCACCTCAGGCTTGGACCGGTCACCAGGAGGCTGCCCAGGCCAGAATCAGGCTAACACTGGTTTCAGCCAGGAAGATATAGCAGAAAAAAGAACAAAGCAGGCCCATTGGCTCTATTCCTTCCACCCACGTCACTCACACACAAGAGGGAACTCAGGCCTCCCAGAAGGTCAGGGGCTTGCCCAGCCACCAAGGGCGTCTCCATCAACAGGAAAAAGGCTGCTTGTTCTGGTTTTTCTTTTTCCAGGTCTCTTTTCCAAACACACAGCTCCTCATCTGACCAAGCAGAAAATAGCAAAAGCCTCCCAGTGCTTGAGTTCTACCAAGAACACAGTGTACAAGTTACTGTGACTTGGGCACACTCTGATCCTGGGATGCAGAGAGAGGCAGAGGAGCCCTAGAGACCTGCCCAGTAACTGGGCACTGCTCCCTGCTGAGGAAGGAGGAGGGAAAAAGCAACAATTTACCCTCAACTGATGGGACAGTAGTGGAATCAAGAAATGGCAAGGAGAGAAGTGATACAAAGAATAGGCCTTCCGTACACAACTGGCAGCCCGAGCCCCAGGCCTTTCAGGAGAGAGAGGCCAAACAGCCCTCACAGCAGAGATCAGCACTTGGAGACAGAGGCCAGAAGGAAACCATGTGACTGGAGCTGAAGGGACAGATACCCCAGCCAGGAGACCGAGCTACTGGGGAGAAGAAAACAGGTGTAGGCAGCGCCAGAAAAGGCTGTTCAGACACCTTTATGGAAAAGCCCCACCTCTCCTGGGGGGACAGCTCCTGTAGATCCCTGGGGAGTGAGAACGAACTCAAGCAGTGTCACGGTTGGAAGTGTGAACAGGACAGTTTTAATTATCCTCACCCTGATTTGCACCTAGAAACAAAACCACTCAGTCGCTTCATGCTCCCAGATTTCCATGTTGTTGCTCTGTGTCCAAGTCTGGATCCATATTTCATCTTCTGGAACCTCCAAGACAGGGGCATCTCAAAGAACTGTACACACACTAAGCATGCACAGTGACCTCGAAGGGCACACAGACGCCATTCTCACTGGAATGGCCCTATGTTTACTGTCACCCCCTGCTTAGGATAAGCAGTAGTCGTTTTATGTTTATTACTAAAAAATTTACTTGTTATCAAAAAAGTATATAAATCAATTTAAAGAAGAAAACTATGCTAGCAAAATTAATGACGGTGCTCTCAAGCAAGTGGCAACAGGGGCTGCAGGTGGCTTGTCGCACCTGACCCAGAAGGGGTGGGGCATAGTGGAAATACTGTTATAATAAACGGTTTGCATTCTCCTACCCTATGGGGCTGCTGCTGAGATTCTGTCATTTCATATGTCTGGGGGAAAAGAAGCTTTTATTGCTCTCTTGTTTAAACTTTCCAGATGGGCGTATTTTATTTCCCTATTTTACAGGAGGGGGCTCTGAGCCCTTCTGCGTCTTGTGTCTTTCCTCCTGCAGAAGAACGAGCAAAGTGTCAGGCATGACTGCTGCACCTTCTGCAGAAGATATGCTGACTATGTAACAGGAAACAAACTTTGGCCCATGAATTATTCCGTCCCCATTTTTCCTCTTTATCTTTTCATCATTTAAGACTGAAAGGCAAAACCAGTTAGACAAGGACTTAATCCACTGTAATCTCTGCATTGAAAAGCCTTCCAAATCGGTGACATTTCTGTCTATAAAACCCCCAGGCAGGGACGGTGTCAGGATAAAGTTGAGAATCAGTAAATATTTAATGTTGTCAATGAAACAATTTCCTTAAATTCTGACCTTTCTTTGACTCAGCTAGCTTCCTGCAGAAGATAAATAAAAACAAGCAGAGGTAGGCCTGTCTTGGTGCTGGTGAGGACGTAGCAACAGGGAGAATGCGCTCCATCAGCAGGTGAGCTGAGTGACCGAATTGAAAAACATGAATGATACAGTATTTTGCCTGAAAGAACTGAATACATGAATGATTTGTTATTTTTCGTTTAAAAGAATGTTTTCAACAAATTGGCCAAGTTCATTAATGCTGTTGGTGTAGTCTCTGCCCGTATCTCCCGGTTGCATAATTTGAAAGTGGAAGATCACACATGATGCCTCTCTGCCAAGTTCTCCTGCCCCCTGCAGTGTGGCCTCATGGCGCCTGTGTGTAAGAATGGGAATAGGAGAGAGGCATAGAACATAACACACAGGGAAGGAACAAAGAACCAGCAGTGGGGTCACCGGAGCACAGTTGGAGTCTCCTTCCACTTTATAATGGAAAACTTTAAAATCTGGAGCAAGTCACTCCATCTTCCTGGTCCCCAGTCCTCCCCTGTGTAAAGTGAGGTGGTGGCACTCCCTAGCCAGGGTTTCCAAGCCTGGCGCCTGCAGCTCTGTAAGGTCTACATAAGACTTCTAAAATTAAATATAGGACCTTTCCTGGGGAAAGATTCCATAATTTTTATTTGATTTGTGAATGTTGACAATTGTACTCCTAGATGATTTTTAAGGTCACTTCCTGATCTGGTATTTTATTCCTGTCATAGGCAGAGAATCCCAGGGGGCAGCAAACACTCTGCAACATGGATCTGAGCAGCAAAGGACAGGCCCAGGAGTTCTGCTTTCTTTATTCCTCCACTGATGCTGGGCACCCGTGGGTTCTTCACCTTCTCCCAAAGTCACTCCAGGGTCCACACACCAACAAACAATGGGCTATCTTCTCAGAGGAAGGGAACCCTGTGTGCAGAAGGCAAGAGTACCACCTCTGCTGTTAGGAATCACAAAAGAATTCTTGGGCATTCACAAATGCGGTTTGCTCAAACCCACCGCATCTAATTTTCATTAGCTTTGACTGAAAGGAAAATCCTTCTTGAAATCATCAAGGGAAGCTCTGCAATGACTGAAGTCATGCGCTGGTTGCTAGAAGCTCCTCAAAAGCATGGTTTGGCTGCCTTCCAATGGAACAGAGGCTGATCAGCTGAGCAAGAACTGAGGAATAAGGTGTTGAGAAGTGATAATAAAATGATGAGCTATTGAAAAGGTGTGCCCACTAAAAATCCACAGCTGGCACATTTGTTCTTAGAGCAGAGCCCCGGAACTTGGTTCTGACTGAGCTAAGCTGGCATTCAGCCTTCCATACCCTGTTGACATGGAGATGGTGGGGGCAGCCAGGGGAAGCACCTCTCCTCTGTCTCTGTCTAAAAGATACCTTAGATCAAACCATATAAAACTGCCTCAAAGTTCAGCTTATTCTTACCAGACAGGGAAAAAAGATATCTTAGATCAAACCATATACAACTGCCATCTTGGCAAATAAAAAATGGTCAAATGTTAGCAATTTCATATGGCTCAATATATGCAGTATCTCCAAAGCAGAACATTCTAACCATTTGAGCAAAACAAGGTGTTCCTGATTTATCATTCTTTGGCAGAAATGACTAAGACTCTGGAGCAAAAGACAAAGGATGGGTAATTCACTGTGAAATCAAGTTGGCCCATGCTTAGTGATTAAAATAATGTCTTCTAAAAAAAAAAAAAAAACAAAAAAAAAACAGAAATGTTCAGATTTCAAGATGTCCTTGAAGCCAACCCAGAAAATAAAGTTATGCTTCTTAACAGAATTCAAGGTAGTAGGTCTCTGTTCAGAGCCTAATTTGCACAAAGCACAGACTACTGAACAGAGGGACATTCGCAGGGTTCCTTGAGATTAATCTGATAGCATGGGAGAAATCCTTCAACAAAGGTGGACTCGCTAATGCCACGGGAATTATTTGTTAACAAAGAAAGGTATCTAGGTCATCAGAACCATTTCTGAAGTTGTTAGCTCTTGACAGCAGCCATCACAGCCTTGTTAGAAGCAGAAAAAGTCAGGGGCACGGAAAGTGAGCTCTAACTTGTCACGTCACTGTCCCTGCACACAGGGCCTCCTGAAGAAAGAAATTACATAATAAAGACAGGCTCTGGTTTATTATTTCTAGCAGCAGCTCCCCGGGGAACCTGGGTAGTGGAGCCTCTGTTCTAGAGGGGTCGCCAGTAAAATTTATAGCCTGCGCTGGCAGGAGCAGGGCTCTTGTCAGTTGACATTCTGAGCAAGGCCCATCTGTTTGTTCAGCTTTTTCCTGAGGGAGCCAGAAAGGGCCTGCTTCAGTTTCAAAATGAGTTGAAATTCCTAATAAGAGAAAGCTTTGTAGTGCATCAAAATATAAAACAAGTAATATGCCGACATTTTTAAATTCACAACTTTCACTAATTTAAAAACACACATTGGAACATTTGTTTTCTGAGCATTTCTTTTTTTGTGCAATGGTAAGTCTAATTGTACATTTGTACATATGCAAGTGAGTTCCAGGTGGACCGAGAGTCTTAACTGAAACCTTATTATCAGTGAATCCACAAATATTATTAACAAAAAGCAATAATAGGAATAATGAACTTATAATAATAAAGCCAGCTAAAATTTTCCACAAAGAAGAAAAATTTGAGATATGATTTTTTCCATATGGCTTGAAGAAAAGAATTTATAAAATTATTTTTAAAGTTATCAAATAAAAGACAGGCAAAATTTTTAGACATAATTTCCAAATGCATTGCATAACGTGAACAATAGATAACACAGGACTCAAGAGAGAAAGGGGTCTCCAGTGGGAATTAGAGGGGACAGAGAGCATTGAGGAGGCCAAGTTTAACTGATGGCTTTTTGTTTTGTTCACTTTTTCACCTTGAGAGAGGGAAGATAGTATGCCAAGTGGAGAGCCAAGATAAAGGAACAGGAAGAGGCATGTCTAGAGTTACTCAATATAGAACGGTTAGGCTGGAAATGAAGGGTCAAATTTTTTTCTGGGAGAAAGTAAGCCCTAATTCCCTCAAGTCTGAAGTCAGGTTCCAACACAGTTGGAGGTCAGGCAACATAGTGAGGAAGACTGATGATTTGTTAACCTTCTTTTCTATTAAGGTAAATAGCATGGAATCTGACTTGATTTCTGCTGTTCTGAAAAGAGAGTTCTATAGCTAGGTCACATCAAAAGAAAGGGAAAAAAAGGGGACAGCGCCTGGGGCTCAAGGAATAGGGCGCTGGCCCCATATACCAGAGGTGATGGGTTCAAGCCTGGCCCTGGCCAAAAACTGCAGGGGTGGAGGGAAAGGAAGAAAAAATAAAGAAAAGGAAGGAAAGGAGGGAGGGGGGGAAAAAGGAAGGAGGACCAGAGAAAGGAAGGAAGGAAGAAAGGAGGGAGGGCCAAAGGAAAGAAGGAAAGAGGGAAAGAGGGAGGGATAGTGAAAGGGAGGGAGGAAGGGAAGGAGGAAGAGCTAAATCCATTCTTCTTGCACTGACCTGCAAAGACAGATAAGAAAATAAATACATTCAGTGGATTAAAAATCTCATACAGACCTTCTGGCAATTCCCGGTGGTCTGGGAGCTGGGTGAATGGCCTGGTGGAGCTAACAGATCCTTCTACTAAGGTCTTCTTATTAGGTTTTGCTATAAACGTAGTAAAGGAATTGTAGGATAGAATGGCAGGTCTATTTTTAGGTCTCTAAGTATTCTCCAAACGTCCTGCCCGAAGGAAGGCATTAGTGTGCATTCCCACCAGCAGTGTAGAAATGTGCCCTTTTCTCCACATCCACGCCAACATCTCTGGTTTTGGAATTTTGTTATGTGGGCTACTATTACTGGGGTTACATGATATCTCAAAGTAGTTTTGATTTGCATTTCTCTGATGATTAAGGATGATCTTTTTTTCATGTGTTTATAGATTGTGCATCTGTCTTCTTTAGAGAAGTTTCTCTTCAAGACCCTTGCCCACCCTGAGATGGGATCACGTGTTCTTTTCTTGCTAATACCTTTGAGTTCTCTGTGGATTCTGGTTATTAGACCTTTATCGGAAGTGTAACCTGCAAATATTTTCTCCCATTCTGAGGGCTGTCTGCTTGCTTTACTTACTCTGTTCTTGGCTGTGCAGAAGCTTTTTAGTTTGATCAGGTCCCAGTAGTGTATTTTGGATACTGCTTCAATTGCCTGGGGAGTCCTCCTCATAAAATGTTCACCCAGGCCAATTCCTTCAAGAGTTTTCCCTGAACTTTCTTCAAGTATTTTTATAGTTTCCCATGTCTTAAGTTTAAATCTTTTGCTTATCAACCCACGAATGGACCAGCAAATTGTGATACATGTATACCATGGAATACTATGCAGCCTTAAAGAAAGATGGAGACTTTACCTCTTTCATGTTTACATGGATGGAGCTGGAACATATTCTTCTTAGCAAAGTATCTCAGGAATGGAAGAAAAAGTAT